>VOQJ01001853.1:24618-41173 GCA_015052665.1 Apistogramma diplotaenia | reverse complement strand
CAAATATTTCCACAGGTTGTAAAAAAAAATAAATAAAAGTAATATCTGGAAACTGAAGTATGAAATGTAAACTATATAAAACAAAATGTACGTTTTCCTGAAATAACAGAGAAACATTAAAGACAGTCATAAACAAGATTGTCACTGAGGGACAAAATGAACCACAGGACCCTGACTGGCCTCCCGTGTGCATGCAGTACACTGTGCGTGGACATGAGAGAAACCGTCTCAATGTAAACCAATCTACAAACAGACTGAAACAGACGGGCTTTCACATTTTGTAACAAATAACCTGCAGAGGCTCATATTCAGGTTAAACTTTATAACTGAGGGGGCTGTATATTTAAGATTACATGGGAACTCTTCATGGGCTCCTTTTTAGATTTGGCTTCTAGTTTCATCTGCTTGTCACAGTCTATCAGTGGATGGATTTAGCCCCGCTGTGGTCTGAAAGCTCCTGAAAAAGCTTCCACTTACATCTTCAGTTAAGCTTTTATCTGTTAAAAGAAGGTCCTGGCTCTGCTGTATGCAAGTAACATACTGCACCTTCATGCTGCTACTGTACATTACTTGTATTTAATGGCATAAAACGACCTACTTATGATTTAGCAGACAAAAAAAAAAAAATGCAGATGTCAGTAAAACATATCAAACATGAAATCAACAGAGCAGCTGCTGTTGAAATATTCACTTTGAAAAATAAATAGCTGATGAATAAATATATTAGCTGTCAGTTTGCTAAGTGGGACTTTGTCCTACATGAAAGTAGAGTTCAGTTCCCACCGGACTCTTCTGCAACACATACCATCTCATTTAATGAGCCTCACAGTCAGTAATAATGTGATACCATGGGAATATGGATGTATGGAGTTGGAATGTATTTACACAGTGAAATTCACCTGAAGCCATCATGTGGACTTTGGTTCCTTCTGATTTTTTTTATACTGACCATAAAAAAATAGGTAAGCCATGCAAAGTGTTTTAAGCTACACGGTTGGGAGTCTAACATGCTCTCGGCTCGTTAATTAGGGTACAGCTGTATGCGCGTGTGATGTACGGGGAACATACGCTGATCTCGTCGTCTTCACTTTGGCTCTGCAGAATAAACATTTGCGTGTCCCTCTCAGTTTACCGAGTTTCTTTACGAAACACATGCTGCGTCCATCGTAACACATCCTGAGCCGTTCTCTTGATCCGAAGTCTCTCCTGTGCCATAGAGCTCCACCAGAAACTGCTAGAACAGACTGGTGAACCTCCTTCACGATGAACGAGGGTGCTCGGCCAACGAGGCCTTAGTTTTCCGAGCAGAACCCGCAGGTTGCAGGTCAACCAGAAAGCAGCGCATTTCTGTTTTGGCTTGTTTGTGGGGTTTATATTGATTATACATAAAATGCCAGCCTCAGACAGAAACTGAGACTTTCCGTCGAGGTGGATTTGATCCAAGTCTGCTTTTAATGAGCGGGCTAAGCTCGATGAGAGGAAGGAGTGGAACAGTGGTGTCTTTTTTTGTTCTCTCTTGATAATAAATCCATGATATTTGTGTTATAATAAAAGCCAAGACCAGAACCAAAACCTGTCAAGTATCTTGATCTTCATAAATCTTGGCTTCTTTTGTCTTTACTGACAGCTACGTCTCCGGGTGGTGGATTCTTAATCTTGGTGCCAGCCGGCTGTCTTCATCTGTCCTTTTGTTTCAGTGGAATTTTGGCCGTCGTCATGGAGAACCAAAGAAACCGCCTGGAAGCCCTGCCTCTCCTGCTCAGCACTGCTCATGCTGGCTCCAGTCAAAAATCATTCAGAAGCAGAGGTAGGGTGTTGCTGTACATATATCGTCCTCCTGTCACCCTCGTTTAATGATTCCTTGGTAACTTGCTTCCTAGAGACCTCAGCTGTTCTTCCAGGAAACAGTTAACTGCAAAGGAAAGCGGTTCCTGTAGTGTTTGAGCACCTTTTTTTTTTTCCTTCACCTGCACTCTCAGGACGTCTCCCTCCTCTGAGGAGACGCCTCACAGTGTCCCAGCACATCCACCCTTAGCTCGTGATGATCAGTGAAAACCGTGGGTGTGCTCAGTAGCGCCCCCTGTGGTTCGTTCTGGACATGGTGAGGGGCTGGGAGACGGAGGAAAGAGAGGAAACCTCCCAGTAGAGAGAACGAGACAGGAAGAGCTGGTAGAGGATGACCATGGATATGGACTGGCAGAGGATCACACCGATGGTCACCACCTGCAGAGAGGGAACACAGGTTGGAGGCAGCATGTGAAGGTACGTGCTGAACGTTTAATCTCATTTCATTTAAAACACGAAATCTGCAGTTCTAACAAAGCGCTGAGTCATGTCACTTTCTTTTGGTACTGCTTTGCTTGTGTGTGTGTGTACCTTCTCCTTCTGATGGTCGTTAAAGATTACAGACATGAGCACGAGGACGGGATGACAGAGGAACCACAGGAAGCATCCCTGCACAGGAGGAGAGCACATGACCACCCGAGGAACCGCAGGCAGGCGTCTGCTGTGTCTGCTTTAGTGTAACGTGTTGTTTACCTTGGCAAAGCTGAGGTAGAAGTCTCTCTTTAGGGTGCTCCTCTCAGTGGAGATGATCTGGTAGAGGATGGAGGCCAGCAGAAGGGCCAGGCCCACTCTGAGAGCCATGAGGAGGAGGCCAGCCACACTCTGCTGGGCGTGATAGCTGTGATGCTCGCTCTCGGACTCCGAATACTGCTCCCACAGCAGCAGCACTCCCTGAAAATAGTCTGGACTCAAACTGGGACTCTTTTTTTCCCCTAATTTTATTTAAAAAATGTAAAAAAGACAAAAAAAAAAAGTGAAATATTCTTAAGTTCTGCATACCTGTGTAATAACCCCACCAACAGCGACAGCCGTGGAGGCCGGAGACTTTTCCCATTGCAGAGGTCTGGACTGAGGCTTCCTGCCTCGACTCAGAGTCCAGCCCATGCACAGACTCAGTAGCATGTACAGCATGGACACCTGGGACACCATATCCCAGACTGCATTGGGGCCAAAAGAGTGAAAAAGAAAAGAAAACGTGATCAGAGAGGTTCTCTTCCTCTGCATGAAAAATGAAAATCTAGTGGCTTAAATTATCTATAAATGTAACAACATCTAATATGACATGATATGGTAACATACACTCAGCCAGGCTGCCCATCAGTGGAAGACCAACTCCATCTCTGGAATACCTGCAGACAGCAGGCGGCACAAACAGAAAGACTATTGCATTATTTCATATTATTTTTAGGTTTGCAATAAATAAACAAACACAAATGTTCCAAAATAATCTGAAAAGGCATCAGGAGAAAAGTACAGAGTGAATTGAGTCATAAAATAACAGGAGTCCATCAAGAGCACTGTGAGCTTTACAAACACTCTAAATATTGCACCTGCATGTCTCTTGGATCAACGCTGCCTTTGTCAGGCTCTACTGAAACTACCTGGCCAGGTGGATGTAGTTGCAGAGAGCGGAGCAGCCCTGTAATCCCAGTGCCATCGTAAGCACTTTGAGGACGGTGTGCATGGGCCCTCCTTTCCTCAGAGCCTGGTACAGAGGCTGGATGTAGATACAGCAGGCGATGAAGTAAGCCAGCAGCAGGAGGAAGTAGAAACTGTGGAGGCCTGAAAGCAGAAGAGGGGACGAAGTCACGATAAAGAATCCTGTCCCACATCAAACAATCATAAAGTGTAGTTATAATGCATTAATCATATATTAATTGCAGAGATTTGATAGCACCTGGAAAACCATTCAATCTTTTTTAAAAGCTTTACTATGTCACAGTTATTTGTGGGAAACTTTTCAAGATTTGGGACTTTATGCAGTTATACTCTCACTGCAGAGTGAGCCAACAACCACGAAATGCACCACCAGCTTGAGCTTAACGATGCACCGGCATTAACGGGGTGTCTGACCTGCCTCCTCCGCACTGAAGTGCTCCAGAGGGTTTCCGGCCGAGTCGGCATTAAACAGGAGGACAGTAAAGCCGAGATCAGCGTGATCCGCGATCAGCACGTTTTCCTGAAGAGAGGAAAAAAATGCAAAAGGAAAATCTTAGTTATCACCGAGCTAAGACAGTATCCGCATAACTAGAACTGTTATTACTAGTTCATGAAGGTATAACTATCTAGTATAACAACATTTCTACCAATATTTCCACTTTTCCAGAACCAGTTTTGAATATTGTATATAATTGCGCGCTCATACTGTCTGTTGTGGTTATGGGCTTTGTGTTAGCATGAGCTCCCTGACAATAAAGCCGACAGATTGATAACAAAGCAGACTGTCTGTGTGTGTATCTGACTACAGGTATGTCTGCACTCTACATGACTGTGCATGCACTAACCTGCAGGTGTGATTGCATGATTGGTGTAGTTCAGAAAAATAATACCAATACCACAGCAGCTTCTGCATGAGTCTGACTTGACTTTATTACCACTTTGTATGCTGTATATTGAGAAATAGAACATTTGCATATGTGCATAGAGTCTTCTTTAGCAGTGTCCTCCTTGGCATCATAGCTGGAAGCAAGTTTGCCTGCTATTAAAATATGTAACTCTGTTACCTGACAGGTATATCTGTCAGCATACAGGACCTGCCAGGGTGCAGGGGAGGACTGCCGGGGGATCGTCTGGTTGTGCTCTTCTTGACTGAGAGTAACTGAAGCAGGGAGATGAGGTGACCGTGTGGAGGAAGGAGAGAGGTGAAATAAATCAATACGGCGGCATCACAGCAGCATTCAGCACTGTATCAGCTAACGCTGGCTTCTTACCGGTTAAGTGGGCTTTGGCGAGCCTCTCGGAGCAGCTGAGGTTGTTCAGCTCCGAGTCCATATCCTGATACAGCAGCAGTCTGGATTCTCTCTCCTTAGCCAGGCCCGAGCTGTCCACCCGGCACACCAACAGACCGCTGCCGCCTAAACAAAGACAAGGATCACGATCGCAACAACTTCTCACGTGCAATGTCTCCTTTTCTTTGTTGCAGATTATGACCTATTTAATACTTTCATAGGATTATGTGACATTTTGTAGAAAAACCCTACCGAGTAAATATTTATGCAGTCAAAAAAACCACACATCCATTCATAAGGGTAGCAGGGAAGCCCAGACCTCCCTCTCCCCAGCCACCTCCTCCAGCTCATCCAGGGGGGCACAGAGGCATTCCCGGGCCAGCTGAGGGATATAATCTCTCCAGCAAGTCCTGGGTCTGCCCAGGGCCTCCTCCCAGTAAGACACAACCACGACATAAGTTGAAGAACAGAGAGGGGCCTTTGGACTGGGGCCCCATGCTAGTTGCCTGCTCTGTCAGAGGGGTTGCCAGCATGGCATAAGGCCTTGAGCTTCACACAGGTTTCATCGCCTGAAATTAGTGAGATTATCTGAACCTTCTCTCAGGATACGGGCTTGTGGAGGCTTCCGAGCTTTTTAACCACCAACCCTTGCAGATAACAGACCCCTCTATGCCCTATGAGATGCAGATGTAGCCAGCCTCTGTCCACACTCAGAGGCTGGATGTTGTTTTATAACCTACTGATGTTTAGGTGGAATCTAAAAATATAATAAATGTAATACATAAAAGTGTCCTGGTGCAGGTTAACCTAAATAACAACGGAGGCTTAAAATAAACTCTAATTCGACCCTAAGTAGCGCAGATAAAGATGTGAGCGCTGCTAATAATCAGCGCAGACGTTATCAGACACTCGCCCAGTTGTGAGCGGCTCTCTGTGAGCCACGGGCAAATAAAAAAGCACAGAAAGTAAACACAAGCACAAAACCGTCTCGCCGTAAATACGTTAATCACTGATACTGGGCTGGAAGGGACACGCCAGCAGCAGCGCATCAGCATCGTCAACCTTACCTTGGTACATGAATTTAGTGATGAACTGGCCCTTCTGCTGTCTCGCCGCTTCGCTCTTAAAAAGTCCCGTAACAGTTTTCCCAGAAGCCCCCGAAGTGAACAGCAAAGCGGCCACAAGCGTGACCAACAAGTACGACATTTTCCCCCTTGTGCAGTTTAGCGTTATCGACAAATACAGGTCGTCTCATCGATTCAATGAGCCACGAAGCCAGAAGTAAACCAGATGCGTCAAGAGGACTAAAGTTACGCAGTCTTAAACAGGAAGTTCCAGGATCTTGCCCTCAAATAAAAGCTTATTTTGAGGGAAGCTGAATATCAGATGCTGGTTATAGCACACAGAATGACATAAAACGCATTCAAATAAAGGCCCACCTCAAATAATTATATTGTGAAATTTGGTCTTAAACTAAAAGCACGTACGAACAGGCGATATGACTAAATATACTAAATGTTGCTCTTATTTTGAAAAACACAACCGGATGATACGTGTTTATTTAAGAATAATTGACTGGGCTCCCACTGCCGACTGGGCACCGCTGACAGTTTGATTGATTCCCGAATCACGCAATCGCATTACGCGTACGTCATAGCGTCATACACGATAACCAGTCAGAGAGCAGAAGCCAGTACACACACTGTAAACGTCCCGCCCGCTTTCAACGTGTCAACAGTGCCGTGAAGCAGCCTGTAACTGTCGCACACTACACAAAGTAGCTACTGTTATGGAAGGAAATAAAGGCTTCTGCTGTTTCCGTTAAGTTAGCCAGCTTTCAGACTTGATGGCGGAGTATAAAACGATTAAGATGTTATTATATCTGTAGGAGTACATGTGAGGCAACAGCTGCAGAAAGCCGGAGGATGGACTTTAGTCGGACTGTGCTGGTGACCGGAGGCTCTGGATTCATGTGCGTTCATCAGCAGAAATTTACAGGGGAAGACAGAGCTGAAATAACGCCTGAAACATGCTGACAATAATGATACTGAGCGAAATGATTCTTTTAGCAAAAGTTGTTCTTTACCAATAATTAAGCACACTGTACCTGGTGGCGCTGAGTAACCAAAGTAACTGTTCCCAGGTTTTGGAGCAGTATGAACACCATGGAAGCAGCTGAGGCCTTTCCTCAGAGATTTAAAATCCTTAATGATATGCCTCATTAGAAAACAAAAACATGTTACTGATTCACTCAGGATTGGAGCCGTTACAGGATTTCTTTAGACGTGCTTAACAGGTTCAGTCACTCGGTCACACTAGCTTTTTTGATGGCTTAAAGTCATAAAATGTTTAGTTTAATGCACAAATCTGTCTTTATCGGATTATTACAGTCTCATCTCACGAAATAATTAAGAAACTCTGTATGTGTGGGGGGTTTTTTTCCCCTGAAATGGTTACTGGACCCAGACGCATGCTGGAACAGTGGTTAGCACTGTTGCCTCACAGCAAGAAGATCCTGGGTTTGAATTCACCATCTGGCCTTTCTGTGTGGAGTTTGCATGTTCTCTCCGGGTACTCTGGCTTCCTCCCACAGTCCATAGACATGCAGTTAGTGGGATTAGGTTAACTGGTAGCTCTAAATTGCCCATAGGTGTAAATGGTTGTCTTTTGCTTTGTGTTGGCCCTGCAACAGACCAGCAACCTGTCCAGGGTACACCCTGGACAGGCCTCTCACCCTGTCACAGCTGGGATGGGCTACCCCCCCCCCCCCAACCCTGAACTTGATAAGAGGAGGAAGACGGATGGGTTACTGTCCCCTGTCAACTTGAACACAGGATTGCTCTTTGAGATAAATTGTCTTAAATTTCTCTTCTTCCAGTGGCTCCCATCTGGTTTGCTCACTGGTCCACAGACACCCAGAGTGGAGAATTATCAACCTGGATAATGTGAGTGGGGTTTTTTTTTTGTTAGTTTTTTTACAAAGCTGTAGGTTGTGTCTGTGTACAGCGGCGCGTCTCACTGTGTGATCTCTAATAGCTGGATTACTGCTGCAGCCCCAGGAGTCTGCAGAGCGTTGAAAACAGAACAAACTACACCTTTATCAGGGTAAGAGCTCCTAACGGCCTCTGAAATAATCAATTACTCGAGTATTTGTGTGCTTTGTTGCTACTGTCCCAGGTTTTTAAATCTGTCTTATCTCACTGCATCAGAATTACTGTTCAAGTGCAATTTGTCGCATTGATCATCAGTTAATAACTTTGATTTATCTACAATTGTGTACGTTTTTCATATGGACTCATGTCTTCAACAGGGAGATGTGTGTAACTCGCGGCTGGTCAGCCACATCTTTAACTCCGAAAACATCGACGTCGTCTTTCACCTGGCAGCCAAAACTCACGTCGGTGAGCAGCAGTTGTTCAGACTGTTCTCATTAACATTTAGCTCTCGTGCTGCAGCTCCTTTCTCTTCCTCCGTGTTGTCAGAGACCTCGTTTGAATCGCCGTCCGCTTTTCAGCGGGTTAACGTCGACGGAACCAGAGTTTTGCTGGGAGCTGCGCATCAGGCCCGACACCAACCGCAGCGCTTCATCTACATCAGCACCGACGAGGTGTACGGACCCAGTCTGGATGAGGCCAGTGGATCGATTGGATGTTGTTGTTGTGTGGGCGTGTTTGGGTTTGTGCATCAGATGGTGACTCGGCTGTTTGTCCTCTGCAGGTGTTTGATGAGGGCAGTCCAGCGAGGCCCTCCAACCCGTACGCTGCTACTAAAGCTGCTGCAGAGTATCTGGTCAGATCCTACTGGGACCAGTATAAGGTAACCACACACAGACAGGGAAGTAGCTTTCAAATTAAAAGAATGAACCCAATTATCCCAAAAAAAAAATCTACTATCAGTCTGCAACTGAATGGGGTCAAGTTGGCAACTGTGTGCAATCTGCATACACATATTTCTATTAACTTCTTACCTTCCAGTGAGACCCTCATAGATTTGAAGCAGTTTCCATCCTACCTTTACTCCAGTGTGACTTGAGCCATTAAAAATAAGGAAAGCAAACTGTGCTCACCCTTTGATGCTCAAAGGGCCAAACAAATAAATCTGAAAAACTCAGCACTAATGTTTTTTTCCAGCAATCGCGACGCGGTGACTGAAAAAAACAAGCACAAAATCCACAGACCTTGTTGTGAGCATGTAGGAACTATTTTCTTTCTACTGGTAATTTTTTATTTGGCTTCATTATATTCTAGAGAAGGCAGACATCTTTACAGATGGGATCTCCAGAACTGGACAACTCACCAAAAAGATCTAGATAGATAGCATTAGAGTTAATTTGAATACTAAATGTGATTTAGGTTTGAACTATTCCTTTAAACTAAAGTCTACAGACTGGAACTGCAGTCTTTTTTTTTTTTCTTCATCGTTGTATTTTAAATAATCCTCTGCTTCCCTGTTACCAGTTTCCCATCATCATTACCAGGAGCAACAACATCTACGGGCCCAGGCAGTACACTGAGAAGGTGCAGCGCTCGCGACGGATTACACATATTTTACATGTGGTGGTTGATTATGAAGGGAAAAAAAAACTCCAAACGCTGCAAGATCAGCTGCAGTGGTTCTTATTTTAAATGCTTTTAAGGCAGTGCAGTGGTTTACACTAAGATTGCCAAAATGTGTTCCTTGTTAGTCTTAAATAATGTGCACCTGATACTTTCTTATTTAAACTCATTTACGTTGTTAGTTATAAAGGAGAATTTATTACATTCAGGACTTTGCCAAATGAGTCCCCACATTGATTATTAAGGTGAATCTCTGTGGCTTTAAATCTGGTGTCTGTGAACCATAAACCAAAAAAAAAAAGATCGGTTTTGTAGTAATTAAGCGTGACTGTATCCAAGAAAAGTTTCTGATGCTACGGGTAAAGAAAAACCGTTTTCACAAGCCGAACGCACATCAGCAGTGTTTGTTTAATTCCTCTCATTGCCACCAGAGGGAGACAGAGGTTCACCCTGCAGGTTTAAAAAGGCTCAGGAACCTATGCTTTTACATTTCACTACAAATGAATGCAAGTGCAGAAAATGCACCTCTGATCTGACTGGTTTTAAAGAGTCAAACACATTTCTCTGTCAGCAGGCTTTTCATATGAAACTGTCCTTCATCTTTTAGGTCATTCCAAGGTTTCTCACCCTGTTGCAAATGAACAAGAAATGGTAGGTTTGTTGTAACGAGCACTGTAGTTACCGTCTGTGTTCAGTATTTGTTTCACGTGTTCCTGTTTCTCTGCTCTGCTGCAGCACCATCCAGGGAACCCTGCCTAAATCCCGACACTTCCTTTTTGTCAGTGATGCCATAAATGCCTTCCTGCTGCTTCTGGAGAAAGGAACTGTGGGAGAAATCTACAATGTGGGAACAAGCTGTGAGATTCCCATCATGCAGCTGGCCAGGGACCTTGTTAGGATGGTGTGTTTTAGGAGATGTTTATTAAAACATTAAACAGGAGAGTTTTAGAAAGCTGGCAGATGAGCAAGTCAGATTAAACAGATACTGAAAATTGTGTGTGTGTGTGTGTGTGTGCTCTCTTTAGACCAAAACTGTGCCAGAATCTGAAGTGAATGATTGGCTCGAGTTTGTGCCTGACAGGCAAGTAGAGGAAAATGGAAAATTGCATGGAAGAGCCAAACCATACTGTTAAGCACCTTAAAACGTTAACCTTTGACCTCTGCTTTCCAGGCCGCGGGTCGACCTGCGCTACCCCATCAAATGTGAGAAGCTGCAGGTGCTGGGCTGGAGAGCAGAGGTCTCCTGGGCTGAAGGCATCAGGCAGACCGGTACAGAAACACACACACACACACACAAGGAGGCCTTTAAAATATGATGAACAACTATACACTCGTTTCACTTCTGTATTGTGTTTTAGTAATTCTTTTGTCTCACAGTGAAATGGTACCAAGACAACCCAGACTTCTGGTCAGACATCAGCGAAGACCAACAACCAATCAGAGGCGAGTGTGAAAATACTGCCACCACTATCGCCTCCATCAGCCCTGCAACTTGACTGACAGGAAGAGTGACCACAGACTGACTTTTTTTTTTTTTACCATGCAAATAATTTCACATGATATTTGTGTAGCACAGAGGCTGTTATGGCTGGTTTACAGCTCAATGAACAAACACTGAATACTTCAGTAAACATCCGTCTTACTCTGCAGAACATTTAATTCCCAACTGTCTCCAAATTAAGACGGTTGGAGCAACAGGACCTGAAGTGCCAGACAACCGAGGGCGGAGCCTTCCTGTAACCAAAGCAGAGCGTCAGCTGGAAATGAATGCACTTTATTATGATAGTAATTACAGATGTCACTGATCTTAAGTGTCTTACTCTGCTTCTTTGATTTTATTTTATTTTTTGCAGTGAAATTAAGACTCACTGCAGGCTTTTTTCTGTTGGCCTTCAACTGGAAAATAATCAGTATTTTTAAACCATTATTTAAATCAAGGCTTCATTAACTTGAGCATTGTTTTACCAAGTGTCCTGAAATAACAGCATTGATGTCTAAGTAGATAACACAGACTCATTGCCTTAACACAATTTACCTCATAGCTTTCTTCTAAGATTGTATGTAAATATTTGAGTGACAGCTTGGCCCAGACTAGAACTTTAAGCACTCAGGAACAAGGTTGAGGGAACAGTGGTTACGCAGGTAATCAAAGAAGCTGTTTGCATCCCAGTTTGACACGTGCAGAAACTCTCCCAGTTTACCTTATTTTGGAAACCTCAGACCATTAAAGCTGCTGCACACAGGAAGCGATTTGCTTGTCACACCGTACTTTAAAGCTGATGGTCGGTTGATGGTGGGCGTTCCAGGCACCGATCGCCTCGGTGCAATACAGGGATGTCAAACTCATTTTACATCGTGGGACCATATACAGCGCACTTTGATCCAAAGGCATCAGAACAGTGAAACTCCTGTAAAGCAGTTTAATAACTACACATTTAACCCATGAGATATCTTAATATGTAGAAAATAAACTGGCTCCCACTTGGAGAAATCCAGCAGTCACCTCGTGTTAATCTGCTTACTGAAGAACGCCAACAGCTTTGAGTCATCTGCTAACACAGGCTCGGTACCGAGTTAAAGCACCTGTAGGTGCAACTTTACATTTCAATTTGTTTTTTGTAATTTAAAAAATTTACATTATAAAAGTATGAAGAGAAGCACAGCCATTCCTATCAGGTGTGTTTATACACACCAACATTTATTTCCTTCCATCTGATGCTGTAAGATGTGTTCATCTTCAATTAAACATTGGTCAATAAGTTGGGGGCATTGGACATCATTTTTTTTTCACTCACACAAAGAAGAAGCTGAAGCCACTGATTACATCTGCAAATCCAAACCTTTATTTGTGGTAAAATCAGAATATTTGCACAGTTTTCTCTTCGTGCAGTGCTCTTCGTGCACATCTGCTAAACTAATACATAAGCAAATACTAACTACCAGGCCGGTGCTGCTGTCTGTCCTCACTGTGGGGTCTGGCCAGTCAGTAATGATGACAGCACTGGGCTTCATTTCATTTCAATCCACTCACTAAAACAGCAGCAATCGCTCCTAAATGCAGCTAAGCATTTGTAAATTTTAGATCCACTATGAAATAAAGCCACAAAGTGTCGGGTGTTTGTGTGTCTTTAACGACATCCTGAAAAGATGATTACTTTGTTGCAAAATGCAGTTTGTGCATACAAAAGGCTGTAAATTAATGATTCACCTACATCTGATATGCGTCAGTGATTGCTGAGGCTGCAGTCTTTGGACAAATCAACCAATCCCTGTGCAACTACACTGGGTCTGTGCTTAGAGGACCACCAGTACAAATGTCAGTTACATTACTCTCCTCTTGCAGGGAAGATCAATACTGATCAGCTGCAACGTCCCCCATTTCTGATTGGCCAGAAACACCCTGTGACAGCTCTAACACGCTGATGCCTAAAAAGATGCAAATCACAACAACAGAGCAATAGAACCACAGTTAATTCTGTGTTATGAAGACTTTAAAGATCGCCACTTTTTTGCCAGACATTCACAACAAGGGTATTAACGAGAAGGAAAAGTGTAAAGATCCAACAGAGAAAAGGAAAAATAAAACGACTTGGAGAGAATCTGGACACTTTTTTTTTGTTGTTGTACTGCATGTTTTTTCTTTTTTTGTTGTTTTTTACAAAATGGTTTTTGATCATTAACTTTTTTTTTTTTTAATCCAAACCTTGGCATTTATGTTGGTATTTTCTCAATTTGTTTGCCGATTAAAAATGGCTGTTTATGGTTGATTATTATTGGCAACGAAGCCTGTCACATAAACAGGTTTACGGATGTGATACTGAGTCCAATGTGACTTTAAAGGTAACCAGTGGAGGGCGTTTCTCTTTGCGTGTCGCCGTCACATCAGCTGTAATCAATCAGTGGTTCACCATGTACCTTCATGCAACACCACGTGCACATCTTTACATGGAACCGAGACAACCCGAAGCAGGAGGTTTTAGCTTGGTTTAGAGGCTTTTGATCAGCTTCATACAGGGACACTGCAGCAGCAACGATGGGCAGGACGATTAGCATTAAACTACCAGGACTGTGTTTTCTTTTTTTCTTTTAAATGATAAACACAGTGTAAATTCAGAAAATTACAGCGAAAGTGCTGTAAACCTGCATTCTAACTGACGACCACTAGAAGGCGATAACTGCAGTTGCAGAACGACTCGAGGCTTTCCGACTGATTTTATGGGCTCGTTTTTGGGTCATAATGGTCACGCTAGGTTGCAAAAAGAAGAATTATCTGTGCTATGCTACTTGGCTAAAAACTTAGAATTGGCAAGCATTTAGCCAATGAGCAATGGTTTCACAGTCAGACCTGCCCCTTGGAAACAGTCACAGTAGCTACATCCATCTTTTATGCCATCTGTGGTCCAGGTTTGCTTGGGAAAACTCTTTCCCAAAACTCTTTTTTTTATAACATTTGAAAAAAAAATGAAGTCGTAAACTGTGGCTGCAAAAGCTGTCTGGTTAAAACATGAAAAGCTGTGCACGCAGCATCCGGATTTATGAAATGCAGCTGGTTTTTGGCACTGGTGCCTGTAATGTTTGGACTGTTGAGCCCAGCCTGCTACAGTGGCACGCTGACGGAGAAACGCTCCCCCACGTCGCATCGTTAACATTAAAAAGCTCACACTACCCCAGAAAAATAGAAATTTTCACTCATACCAATGACATTCAACATTCAAGTGCCAGTGTTTTTGTTTACTGTCTTTTGGTCAAGTCACTTTGTAAAATATCAGCTTTTTGTATTAGGCATAGAAAAATAAATATTTCTCAAAAATGCTCGACAAATTACACAAACTAGCAGTGAAAGTAGACTCAAGAACTCTGTGTGCAAACAGCTGAATCCTACCGTTGCTGTTAACTAGAACTCCACCTGGTCTCCCCCCCCCCAAAAAAAAAATTCTCAAAGAACCATTAAACACACACACAAACACACACACTCTCTCTTTTTAACAGCTCTACCTGCTGTCACACTGTCTCTCTCTCAGTCGTACCTCTTTAGGTTTAAAGGACATGCTACAGAAACTTCAGTTCAAGATTAAACTATTAAAAAAGTAGTTTGTGTAAAACTCAGTGGTTTCTCTATTACGGAGGGCCCTGCAGGCCACAGCAATGGAAGCATAGCACCATTAATTGTTCTCTGACCATCAGTGTTGTCTGTATCACAGGTACGTTCACCATCAGCTCCATTAGGGCTGGGTATCACCCTTCACTTAAGGCATCAGAAGGTTTTTGGAAATTAAAAAAGAAACAAGAACTAAAGTGCTGGATTAGTAAATGAGTTTCACAGGAACTAAACTAAGCATGACGTTTTATTTAACCTCATTTACTGCTGCAAGTGTGTGTGCGCGCGCACATCCTTTCATTTTAAACCACCTGCCTCCACACTGATGGCTCAAAGTATATACAATGACTCGAGCAAGATGTTGATGTTATTTAGCATATAATGGTAGTACTGTCTGCCATCTTAGTCTGGTATTCAATTACCAGGAGGAGTCTCATTAAGTCTTTCAGAAATGTAAATTGTGAGGACCAAAGTGGTAGATAAAGTGCCTGATCTACATTCCTACCCATAATGCCCTGATGCCAGCGTAGCTCATATTTGCTCCAAAATGTAACATTAACGGCACAAAAATGGCAACATGTCCGAGTTTTAGCACCACGAATCAGTTGCCAGTAAAAACTTGTGCCTCAATTGTCGAGTCAACAGCTCTGCAGCATTTACATAACACCCCCCCCCCAAACATTGTGATCGCACATCATTATAGTATCTAACTGAGCAAACATTTCTACACTTAAAAGGAAAAAAAAAGTTTGAATTTTACATTAAAAAAATACCCAGCCCTAACAACAAATTCAGTCTTTAGTGATTCAGCCGCTCCAAAAGGCACCGTGCTCACGTAAAAAACCGAGCTCACTTCACGTGTGCCAGTTTGTGCTCCGACAGAAAACAACCCCCAAACAAAACTCATGCAGAGAATCATGGTGACCACACGCTGAACGCAACGGACTGAACTCTACTGCACCTGGGGCAGAAGCTCAGAGGGGCATTTCTGAAGAGGTCGGGTGGGAATTTGGGGGCACAGTGGTATTTAAGTGTTGCTCTAACACAGTTCAATGGTAAATACAGCCGACAGGTAAAACCAGCCTGCCCTAGAAAAACACTGAAATACATTGCATAACGTATTAACAAAACAACTTGATACGATTGATCTACAAACAAGAGGTAAACTGAATTTTTACTTTAAGACGCCCTGCTGTTCACACTGCATGTAAAACGTTCACCGGTTCCTTCATTTATTAACGGACTCTCAATATGCCGCCTGGCGCTCGTCAGAAGGCACAGCAACATCTACACAACCACATCCATTCGATGGATTCGCCTGCGGCGCTGCACGTCTGCAGCATTCGGAACAAAACAAACGAGACTACATTAAACTTATAGTTGGCAGCAGCCACTGATTCAAGTAAGAAATGCTTCACACAGGGAATATCAGTTAGCAGTGTCCGACTGTCGGTTCAGTCAGGAGAGTTGTGTTCCTCCTACAAAATTTCAAAAGGTAGAAGCTGATTTTGAAACAATGCCAACAAGACAAGCCATTTAATAAAACTTCTACATGTAAAAGTGCAACTGAAAGACTTCTGTTTGTGTGTAAAGTGAATTAAATGCAAATCCTTCATAATTGATTGTCATTAGCAACGTCTCCTGTTTCGTACTTCCATCTTCCTGCTTTTAATTCCTTCGATACTTTGCAACAGCTCTTGTACAGAAGTCTAAGACCATCGGTGCAGGAGAAAAATAAGAGTGGTTCACGAGCACGGGAAGAAAGCCGATCGGTTAACAGGTGCTAAAATCATCTACTGGGACACCTCTAACAGTTCTGGTCAACATTTGAATCACCGATTCAACCGCTGCTCATAGTAGTTCAGCCTGTGTTAGAATGCAATCTCGAACTTAGTGACGACTCAGCGCGACAGTAACCGCTTCTCTGACCCACGTGCTGTAACAGCAGCTGAAGGGAAAACTCAAATGCGCGTTCTGATTTTGGTTCGTATGTAAACGCATAAAAAGGAGCAGGTGGACATCGAGGAGTGAAGCTGAATTCTGTCATCTCGCAGCTGTCCTTGAATGCAGCACCCCCCCCCCCCACTTTTAACCCCTTTAACCCGGCC
>VOQJ01001853.1:7130-24598 GCA_015052665.1 Apistogramma diplotaenia | reverse complement strand
GAGGAATGAAGCCGAAATCTGTCCTCTCGCCGCTGTCCCTGAAAGCAGCACCCCCCCCCCCCAAATTTTAACCGCTGTAACCAGGCTTACAGGTAAACGACCAGCTAACATTACGTAGCCTTCAAACACGCTGTTAAAGCCAACGAGTTGCTCTAAACGTCCCCCTCAAATGTAGCTCGAGGGAAACAGACCTGAATGAAAGAATCTAAAAACCCAAGACAGGAAAAAAAATTAAATGAGAATAAATAATTGGAACATAACTAAAGCCTGCTGTAGAATTGAATTCATCTGCTTGGCATTTGAAACTCCTTGACCAAAAAACAACAACACTTGAATATGTTTTACAGTCTTGGTCCAGCTTTGTCATTTGTCAAAACCAGTGGGCAGCTTGAGGGTTAATCCACCTTGTGCGCATTAATTTGGTGAATTCATTCATATATAAACACTTTGATTCTCTCTAAAGAATAAGAGTTTCTCTTTGAACTGTTCAAACTGCCCACTGCACTAAGCTTACCAGACCGGTCTGGTCTAGTGTTGAGTGATGAAGTGTGACTTTGTGCACACCAAGTGTTGTTTAGCTTCACATTCTTTTTCTGTGGAGATTCCTCCCTGTTTGTTTGAACTATTTACATTTAATCTGACTTCTACATGTAAACAAAAAAATCGATTCCCCCTGCCCTGGAGTAACAGAGCATTTTTAAGGCTCCTAATTGGCCCAGTTGGGGGGGAAGAGTGTATTGGATTTCTACCGCTGAACCATCCAAATGTACAGCGGAGATCCCTCTTCAAGTTCAATCAGGGATGAAACCTGGACATCTTGGGTCAGCTGCCCCTTTAAGCCTGGTTTCAAAGCAGAGCCAAGTAGGGATAACCAAGGACTTAAATGTATGCCATCAGTTCAGCTCGCAACATTTCCACAAGCACAGTTCACCCTGACAGTTCCTCGCTGAGCTGAGCTGCACATCCGACAGTCTTAGCTGGACCTTGCCGCTGTCCATCATGCGCAGCCCATTTTGGACATGTCATGCATGCAGAAGGTGAATAAGCCGTGGAAGCTGCCGAGACTGCCGGTCCAGATAGCAATCTACTGCTGCTCTGGAGAGTGGACATGCATCAGTGTGAAGCAGTAGGAGTGTGGCCCATCTGTGAGCTCTGTGGGCTGGGTGTTAAGTGTTTTGAAAGCAATCATATGCTGCCAGTGTACGGCTGTTGTGCACGTTGGCTGAAATATAGGTTTGTAAACATTTGGTTGAGGTGGTGAGTTCAGTATAACCTGACAATGTACAGCAAAGCAGAGAGAAACTGCTGAGTGAAAGCAGTAGCAAGAGGAGGAATTTGAGCGTTTGTAAGCTTATGCAGGTATATTTTTTTTTAAGAAGGTGACATCTTGTGCTTGATCACAGCTGCACGCAGTCAAGTACGTGGCTAAAATATGCTGTAGAAATGATGCATTACAACCTTGGAAAGCCCCAGCTGTCTCTGCAATGACACGAGTCAGGAAGGATGATCCAATTCTTTAGTTTTATGCCCGACTTCAACAGAGCTTAAAAGACCTAACAAATAAACTGGAATGACTACTTTTAGAGAAGACTCTTCATGTAACTCTCCAGGATAGAGTGAGCGAGAAAATTTTGAACTCTTTTAGTCTGCGTATCCCCTCGAGAGAAGCTTTTCTTTCTCAAACAAGGGCTTCAATGTTTGTGGTTAAAGCAGATCTGGATTCCCAAGAGCATGATGGCACTAAGAGTCAGCTGAACGGCCACAGACGCCGACACAATATGGTAACTGTTCTCAGCAGCAGCCATGTAGTGTTTGCTAGCAGAAACCGTGCAGCAGTCGCAGTAGTCTAATACTACTTGAGTGGCACCAGACTTTGGCTTTTTAATACAGCAAGTTATGAGGAATTTGACATTAAACGGCTACATATTTGGATAAGAAGAGAGGGGACGGGAAAAACAGAACGTGACTGCTGCTGCTGGCGGCGCAAAGTGACCCAACAGTTAGTGACAAGATGGCTCTGAGAAACCAAACTGCGAGCTCCAAGCAGAGCCGTAGATGTGACACACGCGTCATGAATAGGACTCGGGTTCCCAAAAGCATACAACCGCCGCGGCCGCCTCGGCCACCTCGGCTCATGAGCTTTCAGTTATGAGCACGATTTATGCCGTTTTTGACCCATTTTACCCTCCTGGGATGATTATAAAAATAATCCACAAATATGGTTACCGTGGTTATATGCTTTGGGGAATTAGCTCGTCGGTCTCTAACAGACAGACAAGGAAATGCTTTGAGTTTCCTCATCGTAGTTTTAGGTTGTTTTTTTGATTTTTTTTTTTGCCAAGGTTTGATTTAGTTCAAGACTAGTTTGCTTCCTTCCAAATTAAAACAAAGAAAAACATGTTTAAACCAACACATGACACTGAATACACATTTTTAGTCACGGTGGGCCGATGCTTGTAGACTGTTAACGTATTATGGCAATAAAAACGATGGAAATAAGAGACAAAGTTTAAATTCTTAAAGGCACAGTACAGAAACATGATTCTCCATAATCCTTAGCTTAAAACAAAACGCTGTTTGCAGTAACAACTGTAAGTCCTAAGACTGCCTGCTAGCATCACTGCTAAATGGCAACGATGCCCGACTGACATCTCGGTTTGTCCAGCCACTCGTCTCCGTTAGACGTCTGTATCAGACTTCGATAAACCAATATTTTCATGTTTTAAAAAGGTGAAAAAGAAGAAAAATTAAAGTCAGTTCTGTGGCCCCCATTATATGATAAGTGAAGGCCAGTATTTTTGAATTTATATGCAGACATGTTTTGCTTTTATGTCCTGCCTATCTCTATATTTTAGAAAAGTTGGTGGCCAGAGATTTACAACATGGCCGTGCGTTAAATACAAAGATGACATGAGGTCACGCAGGGAGTGTAAATGCAGACGAAAACACAATGAAATCGAAATGAAATCTAAACTGAAAACAAAAAGATTTTCCCCTCTTTGAAGAAGCCCACACTCTGTGAATCTCGCATGTCCCAATCCTAGGGGATTAAACGCCTCGATATAACGGGACATTTTTCCTTCAGACACGCGGGAAAACGGTCTGAAACTTCCTCGCTGAAACCGAAAGCTGCAGCTAGCAGGAAGCTAACAAGTAAATCTGTGTCCAGTGTTTCAAAGTAACCAACTAAAAATGTAAGAATCCCTTTATAATGCGGTCTTTTTCAAGAGGTGAAAAGCTAATTATTGCAAGGAAAAGAAACCTTTGCAAAAACAAAGGCGGCAATAGAAAGCACAAGAAAACTCTTAGGACCACTTAAAAGACATGAAGGAATGGGGATGGAAGGAAAGCTACGTAAATGAGCATAAATAGTTTAATAACATGCATGTGGGGTTTTTAGGGTTAATGGTGGTAACAAGACAGATGGGATGCAGACATCGATGTGGAGAAAGGATGGGAGGATGAGTGAGAAGAGGGATGGAGAAACCTAGTTGCCCCACCAGTCAACTTGAGAGTGTGAGTAGTTGCCGCCGTAGCCGTCGCTGGTGTAGAAGTTACTGAAGCCGCCTGAGAAGACAAAGTGGAGAGAAAACACCTCGTTAAAGCACCAGAAACTTCATCCCACAGGTATCAGAAAGATGTTCTGCAATCCAGACCATCACAAACATTCTTCCCATGATATTCAAAGTGATCACAGAGCATAAATCAGATCCTCACCTCCTCCAAAGCCACGGTTTCCTCCATGTCCTGCCTGGTTACGTCCTCCTCCACGTCCTCCAAACCCTCCGGCGCTGCCTCCTGCAGCAGTCTGACGATAATCACGTGCTCCAAAACCACCGGAGAACCTAATAATAAAAATCAACGTTTACGAACTCTGCTCAGACCACCAAACGATGTTAACGCTGCTAACAGAAACAAACATTTTGCGAGTTAAAAGGAGAAAGCGAGTGTACCTTTTAGAGCGCCCTCTGTTGCTGCTCTTATGCTGGTGTTCATATGCCAGGCTCTCGAGCCATGAGGGAACGTCCTGTTTGGCCTCTACTAGGATGTCCAGCAGGTCTTTAGTGATGTTCCCGTTTTTATCGTTGAAGAACGATGTGGCCAGCCCTACGGGAAACACATTCAGAATAAAACTTTTAAAAGAGAACGTACTTTCATAAATTAGACTTAAGTAAAAGCAGCAGGCAGGATCCACCCTAAATCAAGGGAGAACTTCCACTGACTGACATTTATAGCCTTACCCAGGTTTCCTACTCGTCCTGTGCGTCCAATACGGTGGACATACTCCTCTATGTCACTTGGCAGGTCGAAGTTAATAACGTGTTTCACATTGGAGATATCCAGACCCCGAGCTGCTACCTGAGTGCACAAAACAAAATACCACCCACACACCTTCATATGCATTTCATGTGGGCTCTAACCGATAACAGAACAGTATTTTAATGCCCATTGTGGAGGTCTGTTAATAGAACTGATATGCATATAAGAAAGCATTTACTATTTAGGTTTACTTGAGTAACCAACAGGATGTTTTTACTGACCGCTGTAGCCACCAGAATGGGGCATTTTCCTGATCTGAACTGGTTCAGGGCCTCCTCTCGGTCTCTCTGGGAACGGTCGCCATGGATACTGGTGCAGGCGTAGCCTTCCCGATATAGGAAGTCCTCCAAGGCATCGGCGCCTTTCTTGGTCTCCACAAAAACCAGAGTCAACGAGTCCTTACCTGGCCGAGCAAGAGAGACGACGCCAGGCGTTAATGCAACAAGGTATCAAACAGTTGCACTGTGTTTGGACCACTTGTGCCACTGGCTTCATGTAGCACAGGCCAAATTGTGGAACGAGGAGAAATAATGAACTTAAAAGTCAAGGCGGAAGTAAAATCAGCTTGAACACACTTCTTGAGAGGATGAAAGCTGGAGGTATACAAAACCTAAGTGCATGAGCAATTACACCTACAGGCGCAGGTGTCTTTTTCTGAACCTAAGAGATAAATTAACACTCATCCCAGACGGCCGAGCCTGCCAAATTGCTGTTAATACGTTTTTGGACTTCTCATTCCACCACGAGACGGATTTGCCTCGTAACTAATGGATTCGATCAACATCAGAATTAATCGTACAACAAATAGTTAATATTTTTATACTTATACTGCCATGCATGCATAAATGTTGTGTATAAAATCCTCCAAGGCGCATCAGTCGCAAAAAAAAACAACAACAAACAAACATGTATGCAGATTGTATGTCTACATGTATGTAGGCGTGTTGCAGTCCGTGGGGTGATTACGTGCAGGTTTTCTGGGTTAAAACTGCCCACATCACTTTACAACAGATGTCGCTCTATGAACAGAACAGTGCAACAGGCAGCAGGAGGTGCAGTGTGGGTAAAAACAACAATCAGCTGGACAAGAAAATGACTAGCAGCACTGGTAGCAATGTGTTGTTGTCATGCAGGTATCACTAGCCGCTGATGGAAAGATTGTGGTCATTGTGTGCTTCCGGCATCAACATTATTTGAACCATATTTAAATCCACTCGCTATTACGAGCACAACGTGACCAGACTCTCTCCATCAAGGCTTATGGGTTTGACCTAAAGACATCACAACAAAATCTCAAACTAACAGTAAATAAATAAAATCAAACAGGCAACAGGTTTAATTTAACGTGAAAGGACCCGACATGTGAAATGGCAAAAAAATAACAAAAAACTGAACAAACAAGAGATTCTCCATCCACAGAAAAGAACAGTCAAGTCGAGCAAAACTATTTAAGATGTGAAGTGAAAGATAAAAATTTCCCGTTTGAGGATCTTACCAGGTTTCTCTATGTTGTCTCCAGTACTGTCCTGTACCTCACTTGGGATGGCTTGGGATAAAACCACACCAAACCACTGACATGTAAACTCCAGTCGAAAGCAAAGTTTGTGTGTCTGAGATTCTTGATTTAACTGAGGTTTAACATGTTGCTGCAGTATAGCCACTAACAAAACTAAAAATGCCCATTATTTTATAGCTACAAATGTTTTCAAATATAATAGAAACTTTAATTAAATATTTAGTGAGTAATTCCTTCTTTAATCTAGTTTCTTGCAAACTATCAGAAATATAGAAAGACTTTTAAATGAGAGGTTTTAAACCCCTTTAAGTGTTGCATGTGTCTTCTTACTTTCAAACATATCTAAGTGATATTTCCACTGAAAGACAAGGGGTGCTGATGGACATTACACTGTGCTAAGCATGGGAAACACAGTAATGTATTAGCTGAGATGTGAGGATGACATTATGATGATGGCAAAAGGACAGGGGAAATAAAATGGCACTGTACGTGTGTGTGTGTGTGTGTGTGTGTGTGTGTTTGCAGTAGAAACCTCTGTTCAAGTTACACACACTATTCATCTTATGTGTTGTACACCCTGCTGTTGGGACATGTGACGGTTGAGCTGGGATCGTCTCACCTGTAGCACTGAGCAAGTCCAGGAGGAAAGACCGCTTATCGCTCTCTTCCACCCACACCACTTTCTGAGTGATGTTCTCTGAGGTGGAACCCACTCGGCCCACTGCCAGGAAGATGTAATCCTCCAGGAAATCCCGAGCTAGGATCTGCAGAAGGAGAAAGTGTGCTTACCATCATGTTTATTTACTTGTTTAAGACTGCGCTGATCCCCACACGCTTGTAATTCCTGCTATACTTTTCGTTTTGAGTAACAGCCTCCTGATTAGAGCAAAAAAGTTCCAGGAACTATGACAGGAATAATTAATCTCCGGAAATGGAGTCAGATATACCTGGATTTCTTTAGGAAACGTAGCGCTGAACATCATAGTTTGTCGGATGCCTTTAGGAGGCATCGTATCCTGTTCAACGATGCGCCGTATCTGTGGTTCGAAGCCCATGTCCAGCATACGATCTGCCTCATCCAGGACCAGGTAGCTAAAGTAAAGGCAAGAAAAGAAAGCAGTTTTGAATTAAAAACAAAAACATAACAGACATTTACCCTTCACTCACTCCTTCTGCTCATGTCTTACTTGCAGTAGTCCAGCCCGATCTTGCCTCTCTCCATCATGTCCACCAGTCTTCCTGGAGTGGCCACCAGCAGGTGACAGCCTCTCTCCAAGTCTCTGATCTGCTGGCCGATGTCTGCTCCTCCATACACAACACAGGGACGCACTCTGGAGCGGTAGGAAAACTAACAAGAAAAGAAAGAAGAACCCTTAACAAACAAACACCCAATTAGAAAAAAAAAAATCCATTACTTCATACTGATGTCTAAATACCTTCCTGGCTTCGTCATAGATCTGCAGTGCCAGTTCTCTGGTGGGAGCCAGTACCAGAGAGATGGGGTACTGCTTACGGCGGCCGTACTTTCCGTTCTCCTGCAGAACAAAGACAACACATTTCAGTCCTGGCCGCAGCCATGCCTTCAGGGCCACCATATGAAAGTCAACCATGCAATTCATATAACAAATGTAAGAGAGAGCACTAACAGGACAGGAATTACCTCTTTGTTTCCTTCTTTGATGGTCTAGTATACTACTGGTAAGGTCTTAAAAAGACTTATTTTCTGCATGGATGTCAGGGACTGTTTGTGGTAAAGTTGTTTAGTTTGCTCGTTACTTGTAGAACTCTGTGCACCTGAACTTTAGTTTTTATCTGGAAGACAAGCTTTAATTATCACATTATGTTTAATTAAATCATAAAAATCCCCGTCCCCAGGACCTGAACCATTCGTTTTCCTCCCCTTAAAGCCATGAGGAAACCTGCTGCCTTCAATTGGAGAAGACCCCGCCCCCCTTCACCTGTCCTGATGCTTTAGCTGCATTGAGGGCCTCTCCTGGTCCATCAGTGTAGATCTGGCTCAGAACTGGCAAGAGGAATGCTGCGGTTTTCCCAGAACCTAAAAACACACAAAGTCAACCTCATCCATTTCTGCACACACACAGCATTTCATTTCATGGACCCAATTCCAATCTGGTGCACGTTTGTGCGCTACCTGTCTGTGCGCAGGCCATGAGGTCTCGCTTCGACTTGATGATAGGAATGGCGTATTTCTGGACAGGAGTGGGTCTGGTGTAGCGGCTCAGAGCTATGTTACCCATGATTATCTCACCCATGTCCACGTCTTGGAACTGCGAGATCACAAACACGGGAACATGTATTTAAGAAAGAAAAAAGGATTGAAAATCAATCGTTCAGCTGATGTCTGATGTAATGTTGCTCATATTCTTGTAAAGAGTAACTCACACTCTCAATGTGCTGAGGGCAGTTCTGTCCTGTGGCCTCAACAGGAATGTCATCGTATTTCTCAAAGTTAATCCCAGTGTTACTGCCAGAGAACAATTCACTACGGACACAGACGATGAAGGTTAGTCAAATGCTCAGGAAACTTCAGCACTCACAGTAACAGCAGAAGTTTCTTTGGATAATTTATAACTAACATATCTGGATGTCAGAAATTATAATTATAAGTATATACTTCTACACTGATATACTGCTAATATTGTGACATCAAACCAGATAACTACGCAGGAGTTCTGTTGCTGTGTTTTAAGGGATAAATGTCATTAAGAGAACAACTCCAAGAAGATCAGCAACGAATTAGTGTCAGATGTGACCAGTGTTTTTTTTGCATCCCCCAATTCCCATTTGTTTCTCTATGACAAGAGCCAGAGCAACCCCCCCAAAATGTAAATGCATTAAAGCACAGACTCACTGTTCAAGGCGCTCGTTACGAAGTGTTGGTTTGGACCAGTCTCCATCATCTCTGGACTCCTCCACCCAGCGGCTGTTTCCTCCCCCTCCTCCGTTACCAAATCCACTATGCTCAAACCTGAGCACACACATACACACAAATAATAGAGCAAGATACTGATGTATAATGCTGCAACTTTTTCCAAATCCTGCAAATCACAACTCTCTACTGAACCGTTTTGTCATGTTGTACCATTTTAAGGGTTTACAAGAGAATCTTTTTTTAAGCTTTTAAAGAAGCCCAATGACTGAGGTTCTCGACTCCGTCTCCACCTGATGTGCTCACCTTCCTCTGTTAGCGTTGCCTCTGTCATTGAAGAAAGCAGACTTTCCTCGGTTATTGCCAAAACTGGTATAGGCGTCCTTGGCAGTGTTCCAGCCACCTGCGTCTACAGAAGAAAACCACAAGACTGTTGGAGGACCGATTCATGCACGCGGCGTTAAAATTACAGCGCTTCACATAAAAGAGAGGAGGTGAGTAAAGCTGAAATATCTGAGTATGGAACACGTTTTATTTGATGTGCTGCCCAGAGAAAAACACTCGTCTTATATAATTCAATGGATGATAAAAAAAAAAAAAAAAATAGACGCTGAAAATGTAGAGAGACTTTTCTAATATGTTTGAACAGTCGTTATAAATCAGAGAGGAAATCAACAAATACTGAACGGAAAATCTAAGGGCGATCTCTGGTGTTACAGAATACCAGTGGTCCCACCACAAACAACAACACAACATTTGACCTAATTGGGGGGTTTTTTTTTGGGCTCTGATGCAAGTGCACCATAGAGGTGCGAGGCACTTTCAACAGCATGCTAATAGGCATGTGTAGTCATTATTGCAGTAGAGTAAATGAACACATACTGGATGTACTCTTGTGCTATTTAAAACTAAATTGCACCTTTATTCTCATACCCACCAAAGCTGATTGGCTGTGCTGGGTTCATGGGGTTGAAGGCTCCACCCCTGCTGGTGCGATAGCCACCTCCCCCAACACCGCCTCGTCCGCGCTCCATGCGAGGTGGGCCGCGGTTAAAGGAGTTGCCCGTTATGCGAGTGTCATGATAGCCGTTAACAAAGTTGTTGCGCCCGCCGTCCCAACCGTCTGCAGAGGAGAAGCGTTACACGAGATAACACGTCACATCTGCCGGAACATCATCTTCATGATCGTCGCTGCTGTAGTAATACATGCTTTATGTGCAAAAGTACTGGGAGCACCGCTTAATGACTGAACAACATCGCCAATGGTGCATAAAAAAATTTTAATAAATAATCGAGCACCTGCACCTCTCAACATATACATTTATTGCAAAGTTACATAGAGAAACTAGGCTTTTAGGGTAAGTTGTCGCCTGCTAAGAAAACAAACTATATTAAATCAGTATGAAAAGGACTAATTCACCAGCTTCTGCTTAATTCTATCCAATAAAATCAGAAATTGAGAGGGGAACTTACATGTGGCTGTAGGCGCCATGGTGTAAGCAGCCTGTCGCCCAGCAGCAAAGGCATTTCCTGCTGGATGAGGAGACAAAACTTCAGTTGTGACTCACGGTAAAATAACACATGCAGATATAATAAAGACACCTCGGCTCCCTTCCTGTGAACCTCAGTAAAACGCTTCCTGCTTTAGGTCAGAATGAACAGAACTTAAAGTCATTTTTGTAAATTTTATTCGCTGGGATTACTCGGTACGCTCATTAGCTAACGACTTGGCAACCACAAATCGTTAGCCAACGAGCGAGCCCTTTCAGTCAGAGCTTCCCTTTGCACGTCACATCCAATTGCATGACAGTGATGGCACTCATGAACAGACTTCACTAACCAGCTGGTGACAACATTGTGGCTATGGTCTTCTTTTATACTCTCTCTGATACTTGGAAAATCAGATAAATCCATACATGTTTTAACATTTGATAGGAAACATGAAGGAGTCACCTAATGGACTAAAAATAATCACAATTCTGCTTTCTGTTTACAGGAAACAAGGTTAGGAGGACCGCACTCACCATTTTTGGAAGCGTCTTTGTTCCGTAAATGTGGAGGAATGTATCGCCCTGCAACGCACACCGACAACATCCAAAAATCAGTCCGTTTATGTTACACTGTACAGATAATAAAAATCCAGCTAACAACGCAATTTCAGAGTTTATCACCAAATTGTGATTGTAACAACAAACGGTTTTGAAACTTCAAGTACAAATGTGCATTTTCATGTGGTTGCGGACCTGCTCTGTAACCAACGAAGAAATCAGATGTAAAAGTAACCAAATCTTCAGCTAAATGTTACTGCATTAAAAATTGATGTTCTGTACTTGAATAAAAATAGAACAAAGCATTTAACGCTTTCATCCTTGGACACCTACTAAGGGTAACCCTGGTTTCTCTGTTCTGAACTGGAGTGGTTTCTGTCATCTTTCAGGACCTACTTCCAGAACAAAATGACTGTGCATCAGAAGTTAATGAGGGTGATCTCTGCCTATACAGCTTACTGGGGCTCTCAATATAAAAACCTGTAAACTATGGTTATCACCACATTTTTATTGATATATACCAAGGTGTCAAAACTTTACATTAAGGGTACAGGGGACGTCATCAAATGTCATCTTCATGGGGGAAGCATTAAAAACAATTTCTTCAAAACCTTTACACCCCCCCCCCCCCACACACACACACGCACGCATGCATATTTTATGCTATGAAACATCTCCTTCCAGCATCTTCACACAGCACTTATTGTGTCAGTGGTGCATTTAACTATACCACATACAGACATAAAGTATATTTATTTTAGCAAGATGACAAAAATAAAAATAAACCATGGTTGCTGCTTACTGTTTGTGCCCCCACCTTGTCCGTCTGCACCGCTCAAGTCTAGGACGGCGAGCTGGAGAAACAAAAACACAGAACAAGACTCAGTTTCAGCAGACCTAACGGTGCAGCTTTGTTCTTCATTGAGTTTATTAAGACCAATTCCCAGCAACTTAAAACTATGACAAACTTTACCAAAATGTAAGGTGAATTTCAAAATGCTAGAGAATTATCAAAACTACTATTATCCATGTCTGATATTTCTTGGCATACAAGGAGTGGCATTTTTGTTAGTTTCCATACTGATGCTCAGTTGTCTGGGTTTTAAGTGGCTAATGCAGCAAGAAGGCTCAATGTCACTTATCTCTATCCACCTCCCCCCTCCGAGTCAATACTTTCCCCTCTCAAATGCTGATTTTGATTTAATTCACCAGTTTTCCATTACATCCATGCAACATTTGCTCCCATGAATTAAAAAAATGCACATTGCACTTTAAACCAAATGAGTGGAAACTAGGATTTAGCTCATTAGGCATGCTGTGTTTGAGGTCACAGAATACTTATCCTAGGTAGGTGACACATAAAGCTGCTACCTACCTCAAAAAATGTTTATTATGTCATAATAAGCACTGTGAAAGGGACTGGATAGAACCAAAAGTGCTAAAAGTCGCTTTTAATTGTTGATTTCTGCAGCAGACGTTTAAAAAAAAAGATGTGCTGAAAAGATCCAGCGTGCTGGATTCCTATCATGATGATGTCAGCAAACTGCACCCAGCCACAGCTGGTCTGGGATACTGAGATGGCTGAGATGCGATGCTGGTGCGTCAATCTCTCTGTTGTTTAGCGAACAACTTTGGATTTAATGCTTTCATTTCCAGAAATTGAATTGTGGGGAGCGTGGGGTGGGTAGAGTGGAGTGGGGTTGACATTCAGCTTAGGCCAACTAAACTAAAGAGGAGATATAATTCGTTGAAATGGGGCCTGGGTTGCGCATCACTCTCATTCGGAGACATATTTTGCAATTGGACATTTCCAAAATATCAACTGAGGACATGCAGTACTTTTTCTGCTGCCATCCAGCTGTCTGACCAGTCAGACAAAGGTAGACTACGTTGCTGATGACGCAGAAGAAATGACCATTTCTTTGCGGGACGCAGGCAACACAAACACGAAGTCTGTAAAATGCTGCGTATCATCTTAAAGCCGGCGAGGGCGACAGTCACGCCGCATTGTTTGTGTACCAGCCCCGCAAGTCCCATCCACATAAGCCTCCATTTCATTATTATATCAAGCTGCAAGACAAGCGCAGTGAACACAATAGTTGAGGGGTGCGTTTCATGTGTTCACATGGGGGAGCCAGCGGAACCACTCGTGCGTCATCTTGCATTTATCTCTTCGTTATACTGAACAGTTCGCTGGCAGCCTAAGAAAACTATCACACCTAACAGCAAAAAAGCACAAGCCTTATATATGCGACACACTCAACAGATGTATTTTAGATCATGTAACAGACACACCCGAAATATTTTCCATGTCGTATGCTCCGCAGCCACCTTCAGCGGACAAATGCAGCGCTCCCGACGCTAAGCTAGCAAACTAGCATACAGTTAGCAGCTCCAGGCTAGCCGGCAAGCTAATGTTTACCAACGCCGTTTTTACACGGTTTATAAAGCAGACATAAAAGGCGCATAAAGCAAACAGAGCTTACCTGCTGCTCTAGACCGTGGGCATTTTCGACGGCCACATGACTCATAACTATAGAATATGGAGGAAAAATGATGCCGTTGAAAAGGGGACCTCTTTGTTTGCCGGGTTTGATGTTGTTATTATTTCTCCTTTGCTTCTCGCCCGTTTCTGTGGTTACGACCGATGCCAGCTATTTCATTTCTTTAACAGTGTAAGGTAACTTTATTTTTTCAAAAATGCTAGTATTGAATTGTAAGTGGTGATAAAGTCCCGTATTAGCAGCTTCAAATGTGATACTTCAAGCAAACACAGCTGTTGTCGGTTCGCTCTTTAGCTGAAGCTCAGATGAAGCCGTGAAGCTAACGCAAAGACGGTGAAAACAGACATCCGGTGACGCCAAAATAGAAGCTTTTTAAACAAGCTTTTTAAACAAAACTATTTCATAATTTGATATGTATATAAAATGTAAGATAAAAAAAAACAAGCCTGCTAAAATAAGTGTTTATCTTTAAGATAATATAAAGAGCAACTTAAGCAAAAGTGATCCTGTACGTAATGTCGTAAAAATCAGCACATTCAAATATTATTTTATAACTTTTAATTAGCTGATATGCCCATAACTTTACATTTCCCTACTTCCGGACTGCTCATTGTGGCTAGTGCTACTAGCGAACTTTACAGACACATCTAGAACGTTTTTAATCTAAAAATCGCGGGATTTTAGTCCCAGTTTCTCGCGATATCTACATTAGACAAATATCTAACGGGGTATAAAATAGATTTTCAGTTTCCTTTCTTCCAGCTTCACTTGCTTCCAGTTTCTTGCCACTCATAAAAATTATATATAGTGATATGAGAATGCTTTAAGCACCGGTCTTAAATTAAATTGTGCCATACAGTGTTTAAATTGGCTTTTTTTTTTAAGTGGCAAGAGGCATTTTTACTAGTTTGTCTACTATATAGCAATCAATCTCCAGTTTGCTGACAGTCACAGCTGCAGCCCTAATCAGTTCCTTCAGTCTGGTGGTGTCCCCAGCTGCTCCCCCAGAAGACCATAGCAAATTATACTCTGCTCACCACAAATGAATGATAGAAATGCCATCATTGACCCATTTTGCTGCATACATTGAAGCATCTCATCTTCCTCAGGAAATAGCCTGCTCAACCTCTTTCTGCATGCAGCCTCTGTGTTGGTCTCCCAGTTCACCCCGCTTTTGATGTAGGAGCCCAGGAACTTAACCCAGGAACAGGAATGAAGAGAGTGTACCTCACATCACTGAATCAGACAGATTGGTGCTGCGGCCTGCTTGTCAGGTAGTCAGTAATCCACAAGATGATGGATATATGCACTGACATATCCCTGACCTTCTCTCTGAGTATCCCTATGAATCTTGTGCTTAGATTCAAGGAGGACGATCTGTAATCACTGCTTTCCCAAGTGTTCGGCTGCTTGTCTGTTCTTCACATCACTTCAATTTTCCCACACTGTCAAACTCAAACCTGACATCATTGCTTTAGTCCAATCATCTGTCTGCGCACCTTCTTCAAACCAGTCTGCCTCCAGATCTGCATACTTTAAATCTCACTACTTACCTGTCATTCTCCCTCACAGAATCGTTTTTCTTAAAGAACACTGCGGCTTTTCCCTTTCTGGCTCATGGAGGTGGTGACTTGTTCTACTATAACCTATATTTGCCACATTTTCATTCGGAAGCATCAGCTCTCTATTTCCTTCTGCTGATTTCTAATAAAAGGGAATAAAGAGTCACTTTTAATAGGTTGCCTCAGGAGCAGTAATGACAATTCACACTGTTGCTTTATCATCCCACACCCCCCAAGCTTTTTCATTTGCTGGCCAACATCTGGAATCCCTTTAAAGAATTTGTGGCACAATATGTTTCAAGTTTCAGCACACCCACGCTCAACAGCGTCACACCTGACACCATATTCTTAGTGAAATTACACAGCATCAAGTTGTGGTATTTCCTTGAAATGAGGAAGCTTAAAAAAATATGAGGTTGCGATAACTGATTTAATGGGAACCCTTTCATCTCAAATCTGACATAAACACTAAACATTGAGTGGAAACAAAGCTGAGTAAGAGAAGAGGGCGGCACGAGTGGTCTGTCAAAGCCTGGAGCACTTTAAGAAAACTGACTAATCGCTATTTAAGATTCTCATTTTTATTTATATTTTTTGCCATTTGCACCTGGTATAATAATTGATAACTTGATGGCACAACTGAGTCACAGTTATGTGTCACTTACAAGATTCTACAGGGGAAAAAGAAGCAGAGAATCAAACTGCAGCAATCTGAGCTCACAGACATTTGAAAACAAGCATCTAAATAAAAAGTTATTGTGGTGATGGATCTTCAATTATTGCCAAAATATTTCAAAGAAACATGTTTGTCATTTGTTCCCAATTTTAAGGAAGTTGGTAGCCTCCGACCTAATTTAAACAATTTGCTGGGTCAATATATTGTACAATGCAACCCACAAGAGCCAGAGCTAGGCTACGTGGATATGCAGAGAGCTTTTAGGCATGGCTTCTTTTTATTAGAGGGAAACTTATTATAAACACCACATCTTCGAGTAACATATATAAAAAGGTCCATTTTGTTTATGAGCAAGGGAACAATTGTTGATTGCCAAAATAAATATAAATAAATTGAGTCAGAGACATAAGCATGCCTTGGGAAAGCTAAAATTAGTAAAGAATATGTTGTGTTATACAGAAAACAAGTAATGATATTATACTCTGATAATCAGTACACTTGGAGGTCAAACAGGCCTTACGATGAGCTTAGTGAGATCACATCTGGAGCAGTAGTTTTGCTGGCACACAAAGAGAACACGTCTTTTAACCCACTTCTCCTAAAAGCTGTACACAACACAGAACCTTTCCTTTAGCTGCTCACAAGCTTGGTCTGGGGGTGGTGGTTAACCAAAAATAAACTCTACATGAATTCCTGGTATGTTGTAGGTTTCAAACCACAAATACAAAACTACACATATGATTTCATTTTCCTGTGGTTTTCAGTCACTACACGTACACAGGATGTGTATTGAGTGACTATGAGATGCTATTAAAGAGCAGCCCTGCCACTGTCCACATTTTCCATTTATTCATGCAAATATATTGAGCACTGGTTGTGGAAACAGTCTGATTTCTACAACCAGCGAGTCGATCAAAGCTTCCATAAACTTTGCTGTATTTCTGTTCTGTTGTTGCACAGCTGCTTGTTTTTCAGCTTCACTCAGATGGGTAGAGCACAAACACCAAACCAAAAATCCCTGCACAGCTGGACACAACAAGTTAGTTTGGATTGATTACTTTTTGACACTTTGTACTGGAAGTTAGAAATGTCTGAAGGTTTTCAGCACGGCCAGGTTTAAACTGTGAGAGTGCTTCTGCCTTTTGTTCTGTTCTCCGTCAGCATTAATAGTTATGACAGGGTTTTTTTTTATTGACAGTCAGTAGGTGGAGAGGGTGGGAGGAGAGAGATGGGGAAAACATGTGGGAGATGGTGACAGACCGGGACTCCAGCCCGCGCCACCCACACTGCTGCACGGCATACGTGGGCACCCTGAGCCACCCTGGAGCCCATTATGACAGTTTTAAAAGAAAAATAAATATAACTATAACTATTAGTAGCAATAATAGTATCTTCCATGGTAAATAAAAATAAAAATGTAATTATTTTAATGATTGAACCAAGAATTTTAAATGTGGATTCATCTCTCCATCAAACCTGCTGCCACTGGTTTTCAGTCCAGTTCTTGTGTAACGTCTCATACCTCCACCTTTCCTCCCTGTTTCCCTTCCTGAAGAATGGCTTCCTGACAGCCGCCACTGAGACCATTTCTGATGAGGCTTCAGTGATCAGTAGATGGCTCAGCTGAAGGTCCAGATGCAGCTCTCAGGTCCTGTGTCAGGTCTTTGCTGGATTTCCCCCCCATTTCTTAAGGACATGACTGTTCATCTGCTGCAGCTATAGTTTTCTTCTTTTATCATCCACTTGTCCAGTTTCCTCAACATTTTAAAGGATACACTATACAATATGATCGATCGATTGGTTGATTGATTATATTTATTTCTGACATATAAACACACACTGTATGTATAGACATACACAAACATATGAACCTACAGAGCAGCTTATTCACCATTTGATTGGCAACAGTTAACGTGTTTTGTTAAAATTTCATATCAGGATTCTTTACATAT
>VOQJ01001850.1:14121-24138 GCA_015052665.1 Apistogramma diplotaenia | reverse complement strand
AAACGACCCCCTTTGAGCAAGCACTTGGTGACAGTGGAAAGGAAAAACTCCTTTTTAACAGGAAGAAACCTCCAGCAGAACCAGGCTCAGGGAGGGGCAGCCATCTGCCAAGACCGGTTGGGGCTGAGGAGAACATTGAAGATAGACTGCTGTTGTTTTTTTTCTCAGCAGCCTTGAATTCACTGGGCCATCACACTGACAAACCTTCCTCTTTTTGCCCTTTCAATATACAATATATTGGTGTGGTTTATGTTTGTTTTATGTTTACAACATTTGGAAAATGTTATACTTGCTCTAAAGACATTGCCAAATGATGTTGAAACAACAGGTCAGCTGAACTTTTACAAATGTTTTAATTTGGAACTAAATTGACCCCAATTTTAGTCCAAATAGCTATTTATACCCCAAACACACACAAGATAACGCAATGGCTCTTTTAATGGCTAACGTGATTAATTAACCATTAAATAATTTCAGCCCGTATGCTACAATATGAGAGTCCCAGAAAAACTCTCTGCTCCTCAGGTTTGACTTTCATTTAGGGCAGATTTAATCAGATTCACAACAAAGTGGAGCAACTTAATGAATCACAACACCACAGTCTGCTGCAGGGAGCCATACGTGAGCACAGACATCTGCTCAGTTGGAAAGTTGGTGGATATCTTCATTAGCATCGACCTCAGTGTAAGCTAACATAAAAGTACATTGGATCAACACACGCCCACACACACACACACACCCTAATGTAAGAAGGCTTCTCAAGTGCCCTCTCTCCAGTGCTGTAGCGAGCCAATCCTGGTCTATCACAGGAAGTGGACTGTTCTGACATCCTGCCAATGTAAAACATTAAGGAACCACATTCAAACTCCAACACACACACACACACACACACACACACACACACACAACCATGCTCGTTTGTGAAGCTGTCATCTGCAAACACTCACTGGCCACTTCATTAGTTACACCTTGCTGGTGCCCTGTTTCACCCTCTTTATTGCCTTCAGAACTGCTTTAATTCTTTGTGGGATGGATTCAACAAGATACATTCAGAGACTTGACAGCATCACAAAGTTGCTGCAGATTTGTTGGCTGCACATCCAGGATGTAAATCTTCCATTCTACCACAGTCTGTAGGTGCTCTGCTGGAAGCAGCCATCAGAACAGAGTCCCTCAGTTTCCTGCTCTTGCCTGACAGGAGTGGCATCTGGTGAGGTATTCTGCTGAGGTCTTCTGCTGCTGCAGTCCATTAGCTTAAGGTTTGTGCTACACGTTGCACCCTGTTTGTAATGAGTGTAATGATTTACTGTTGTTCCTATCAGCTTGAAGCAGGCTGGCCATTCTCCTCTGACCTCTGGCATCAACAAGGCATTTTCTCCCAGAGAATTGCTGCTCATTTAATATTTTCTCTTTTTTGAACCACTCTCTGTAAAATCTAGAGATGATAATTTGTGAAAATCCCAGTGGATCAGCAGTTTCTGACCAACCATGCTGGTACTAACCATACCATGTTCAAAGTTACTTAAAACACCTGTCTTCCCCATTCTGACAGTCAGTTTGAACAGGTCATCCTGACCATGTGTACATGCCTAAATGCTGCCACGTGATTGGCTCACTAGGCATTTGTGTTACTGAGCAGTTGATACCCAGTGAAGTAGCCGCGAGCATACTTTCCACCCTGCATCGAGGGTAATTGAATAACATCTTAGAATTGACAGTTAGCTGTAACTGTATTTATAATAAAAAACACTTTCCATTATGTTATGTTATAATTATTAAGTAATTAATAAGTTATTAAGCTATTGATTTGATACTAACTCCAACTCCATACCAGCTTAATCAGTTCATCATTAGAGTCTGTGTATGGAAGCCCGCCTGTGATTTGGAATCAGCGATTTTGACGTTTGTTTTGACAAACTCCAGATGAAAGAGGAAGGTGCTGATGGAAACACAGCAGGACCGCAAAAAAAAAAATCCCAGGGAACAATACGTCAGCAGACACATACAGCAGTACATGTGGACACTTGCGTTCAAACTGTAGGTATTTCTCAAGATAAAATATTGATAAATGTAAATTATTCTTGTTTATGTTAGAAATACGAAAAGAACAAAAACAATATTACAGTGTATACTATGTAGGTGTGATTATATCAAATCTTATGAGAGTGCAGGATCTAAATTATAAGTTGTTCAAAGAAAAACAGCTTCATTTTCACCACACAAGATTTGCTGCCTTTTGCTGATATACATCATCATAAACCAGCCCTGCTGGCTGCAACCTCATGGAAATTGTAATGGGCATTTTTCTGATTGCGACAAAATAAATAAGGCACCAAAACATCCCCCTACCTGCATACCTTCATGCACGTTCACGTTAGCCATCTAGCTGGCACTGACACCTCTCCCTCTTTAGACACATACACATTAACAAGATTACCAGAGTTTCTAGTGGATGTAAACATCATTAAGGCTGTGCTGCTCAATGCCTCAACCTTGTGGTGATTTTAAAGCAATACAAAAAAACGGATGAGCCTGAGAGCAAGGTGCACTGAACTGTTTGTCACTGGCTGTATTACCTGCAGAGACAGGGCAAAAGACAATCCTGTCAGCTCTTAAGCAGTCTTATATCAAGCGAGGACAAACTGCACCAGATATGAAGACTCCCAGCAGAGAGAATATAGTGTTCGTGGCAACAGCACAATGCAGGTAAGAAGGGGCCTAAGAGGGAGGACCAACAGTTTCATGAGCTGTTAACTGTGTTTAGGACAATGCCCATATCAGCTCTGATATAATGGGTGCATCCCTGCGTTTTACAAGCAAGATGTCCAAAGGGAGAAAAAGGCAAGTCAGCCAGCTTGAAAGCAAGAAAACTGGTGTATAATCCTGGAGGGAGAGATTTCTCAACATTTCGCATGATTACTACCTACATGTGAGAATGATGCTGCAAAAACACAGTCTAAGTACTGAATGCAGTGGATGTATAGCTTCTTGGAGAGTTCTGCTTTTATTACATTTACATTCATGACTTTGCAGGTTTGATATTACAGGGAACATGGACATCAGAGGTATAATAATTCCATTCAACTGATGTATTTTGCAAAGAGGAAAATCTATCTACACATAAAAGGCACAGTGTGTCCTTATCAGCCCTCTTTTGTGGTCTTATCAAAAGCACTACTAATAAGCTATAATAATGAGATTTTATGTGGCAAGCTGTAGAAAAATAAAGACGCACTTCACACAACTGCATATGCTTTTTGCCATATTATGATGATGGGATATGTATGCAATGTTCCAAAGAAAATTTTAAAACAACCATAAAAATACATTTATTTATTCTTGCAGTTTTGTCATTAGCCATTAAAAATGTATTGCTTTCCTAGTGGTCTTTATTCTCTTAAAATCCAGCAAGTCACTTAGGGGTGAGGTTATGTTACAGTTTCAGACATTAGAAGAAACTACAGTTTGGTCTTATAGTAATTTATTTATTTTAAATAAGATTTCTATTTCAGTATGAAATCGAAATCTCTGATCCTAAACAGGTTGCTGGAGACCTGGAGGGTGAAGTTTACATCTGTGTTCCAGTTTTGTTGGACTAGTTTTATTGTTGGTTTGTTTTTTTTACTTAACACTACTAAGCGAGTATCTTTGCCTGTGTACAAATTAAGATTTCTAGAGTTAGCTGGTTACTTAGCACTCCATCCTCTAGTCTAAAATAGTCCCTTGTAGCTCCTTATGAGCAATACAGTAGCTAAAATGCTAACATTGAGTCTTCAAAATGCAGTCCTGCAGCCAAAAAGTTACACAGTGGCTGCATCATCTGCATCATCCTTTACTATAGTGACTATGAAAAGTGCTCATCATAAAATTAAATATTTACAGATTCCTGACAGAATGACTTATAATTTCTTACAGCTGAACTCACATAAGTTGAAGTCCTTGTCACTGGTCCAAATTGTAATTTTTAATAGTGACCTAAAGCAATCTTAAACTTGGGAATTACCTTTGATTAATATCTGAGTTTCTACCAGCACATCAGTCTCGCAGATACAGATTAGCAATACTGCCACCGTCCATCCACACTCTCATCTCCTTTCAATTAGATTACAGCAGCCCGTTGTACATATGCCTTAATGATACAGCAAAACTCCTCGCAGCCACTCAGCAGGGAACACATCACGTCACAATTACACCACCACTGACTACAAAATCTGATTAAATTACTATATGGTATAGTTGCATTTTTACTGCATTACCCCCAATTGATTGGAAAAAGCTTCCTCTATCAGATCAGATTAGTCAGTTTCAGTCTTTTTCATATAATTTCACAATACCTTTTCAGTGCTTCACTGCTGCCTTTATTATTACTATTTGATTTAATTTGTTCTATTTCTCTCATTTAACTTTGGTTTAGAAAGGTGCAATATTATTATTTGTAAATTGGGCTCAAATTCCTTTTCTAAAAGTACAAAAGGAAAACAAGGAGAACTTCATTTCTAAGCTAAGAGAACTACAAGTAATATAGATTAATCCTTGCTGCTTGTTGCATCCCCCTCATTTGTTGTTCCTACATATTAGTTTACCTGCTGACGGCATGCTGTAAATCAGTGACATCTTCCAATTTACCAAGCAGCAGCAGATGCAATAAAGGAGAAATATCCTTATAACCCAGTCATGCCCAAAGCACTACAGGAGTATCTCTCTCTGTCCTGTTGTTACATAACTGTTGATTACCCAGGGGCTATGACAAATTCTAATGCAGGGCTTTTTTTAGCTGATACTACTGCTGCTGCTGCTGCTGCTACTTCTTTTTTATACCTCACCTGTGTTCCCAGCTATGATGCTCGACATTATGCAACATAGCTAGGGTTATTTTGGATTTGATCCCAAACCAATAATTTGTATGATTCTGAAAAAAATATACAAATTATAACATAATATTTATCAAAATATGGATAATATGAAATATGAAAATAAATTATGTAACTGAAGAACATTAAGGAGAAAAACAGTGGTCTTTTTATTTTTGGATATCTTAGTATAATACATGTGTTTGTCTGCTAACTCCTACACAATCAGAGAGCTGAGCAACCGCCAGGGTACCAAGTTACACCTGAGGCCCTTGGGCCATTCTTATTTATATCGCATATTATTACGCCATCATGATGCCTGGCAACCACCCAACAACCAGCTAAAATTACATCTATAGAATAGAGGAGGACTACTGCAGGTACCCACAAAAATGGCATATTTTTTTATACAGCTGGTCCCATATTTATTAATAAACAAGAGGAAAAATACTATAAAAATTATTTTGGCAACTTGATGTCGGCCGAAACGCAGTGAGAACACAAAAACATCATGTGATCAAGGCACCAGTCTAACTTTCTGGGCTAAGCAGGTGACTCTTGCCGCCCCGGGCCACTTCCTGTGTCCCCACACTCTCTCTCCCCCCTTGCCTGTCTTCTCTACCGTCCTCGTGAAAAATAAAGGCCAAAAATAAATCTTGAAAAACAACATGTGATCAGCTTTCAGTTTACTTCAAACAGCGCAGCGAATGGACCACTTTATAGGGGAATCATAGACTTCATATACAGTAGAAGTATCTGCAGCCTGAAATGGCAGAGAGTCTAAATGTATGTAAATATCTGACTGAGCATCCACAATAAGCTGCCCCACACTCCACAGGACTCAAAGGCTCCGCTGCCAACATACTACAGGATAGCCCAGAGGCTTCAGAGCTGTGTTGGCAGCACAAAAGGGCACCTACAAAACATTAGGCACGTGGTTTAAATTCTGTGGCCAATTGGTGTAATGTGGAACATTAACACTCATTTGGAGGGATATTTCTGGCCACGTGGTAAATTAAACCCGCTATTCCATTCCTGTTACGTTTTTGGTCTCTAACAACTGTTTTGTGTCTGATTGCCATTCTGTGATGGGCGGGTTTTTTCCACTGAAAAAATATGCAGCGAGCCCAAAACAACATTATGAAAAGAACGAGAGTAAACCCATGCTGTGAATTCCTGCCAGACAGCTAAAGAATGAGCTGAAACTCACTATAAAGCTTTGGAAAGCTGAGGGGAGCCAATTTTGGGGTAATAATTCTCTCTAGGTTCAACATCAAAAACATGTTTTCACACTATTGATTATAAACACCATACAGCCATCCATTATCTGCCGCTCACCCTGACTGGCATCACAGGGGCAGACCTCCCTCTCCCCAGCCGCCACCTCCTGCTCTTCTAGGCGGAACACCAAGAGACATAATCTCCCCAGCATCCTGGGTCTGCCCCAGGGCCTCCTCTCAGTTGGATATCCCCAAAACGCCTCACCTCGGAGGTGCCCGGGAGGCCTCCTAGTCAGATGCCCCAACCATCTTAACTGGCTTTTTTTTAATATGGAGCAGCAGTGACTCTTACTCTGAGCCTGTCCCGGATGACTGAGCTCTTCACCTTACCTGTAACAGAGAAATCTTATTTCTGCTGTCTGTATCTGCAATCAGTACTCACAGCTCATGGCCATTGGTGAGGACCAGTGAATGCCTCATTATAGAGGCTTTAAATATTAAATGAGTAATGTGTACAAAGCAAGTGCAAGACATTTACAAGTTGGTATTTAAGAAGGTCTCCAAAATAAATGCTTATTCTTATTTTTTTCATTTTTAAATGCTTTATAAAATTTTTGTTTCAAGTGATACCTCTTCAAAATTTGTTAGTATGGTGGTGTGCTTGCCCCAACCATGAACTGCAATCCTCTAACAAAGAAAAAGAAGTGTTTTCTTGGCTTAAAATAATTCCATGCTTCCTCCCACCTTCCAGAACAGCCCAGAGCCTGTGACCCAGGCCACCAAGGTGTATCTGGAGGACAGCAAACAGCACGGTGGTGGAACTTTGCCAGAGAGGTGACGCATATGTGAGTGGCCGTGTGCGTCAGGCTCTGGCTGACAGCACTACGACTCAGCAGTGTCCTGGATGGATGGAGGTGTTATGATGGAGGAAGCAGGGAGAGTGTGTATGCATGTAACCAAGAGACAGTGAGTCGGAAAATAATAAATTTAAAAAAGGAGAGCGATAGATAGAAAAGAGTAATATGCCCTGACTCCCACACTGCCATTCGATGCTGAGAAAAGCTGTGTCGCAGCACCGAGTGGGTGGGCTTCGTTTAAAATAAAGAAATAAATAAAAAGAAGTGAATACGAGTCTGGAAAAAAAATGAGAGCGAGAGAGAGAGACCATCTCCTACCTTTAGTCTGACACACCACTGGGGTTACATCACAGAGCAGAGAAGTGAAAAGCATGCAGCAAAAATAAACCAAATGGAAATGGAAGTGTTATAAAGGTTTTGCTTTGGCTGCTTTGAAACTCAGTGAGGGGAAAAAGATTGAGCGGAGAAATGAAAAACAGTTGATGGCTTCCTGTCTGCCTTGAGGTGTTTCACTGAAGAGGGATGCTTTTGTTTCTTTTTTATTTTATTGTATTTTATTTATCCCTGACACTCGAATGGACCACAAAATATGAAAAGTGGGCATACCAGCTGTACCACCTCCCTCAATTCAAGTGTCCACTCGTATGTGGTCTTTCCAGCCCTCTTCCATCAACTTATTGGGTTATTAGGTTGAGTCAAGTCAATCAATCAGGAAATTATAAAGAATGAAATCCATATTGTAATTTCCAAGACTGAGCCAAAGGCAATGTTCTTCAGATTGATTGTCTTGTCTGACCAACAGTCCAGATTTCAAAGATATTTCAAATCTAATTTTTCAGCAGTTATTTGACCATCAAAAATTCAATTTTAGGTCTGCGGTTTGATACCCAGTTCCTCCTATCTGCACAGCAAAGCATCTTCGGTGAAAAGAGCAGATAGTGGCAATGTTCAAATCTCTTTATGTGTGGATTGGGCTTAAGCATGGAAGAACACAATTTTAGATACAACATAAGTCGTTAGCTTAAAAAACAATAGTTTGCCAGCCATTGCTGATAAAGTGCAGTTAGAAATGGGAGGCCTGCTTTTGAAATAATAACCCATATTTGAATAATAAATCTGTCTCTGGAATTGTTTATTGTGCAATAACGTCCTGTGACACGGCTCAGAAAACAGTAAACTGCAGATGAGTTTTCTGCCAAGAGATCAATCAATTAATTGACCAATTATTTGAGGGTTGTTGAGACAACCTACTGAAGTGTCTGCGAAGGAAACTTGATTTGTGGTTGTTTGTTGCTTCAGTGCAGCACTGAGAGAAGCATCACCTCTAGTTTCCTTTGACCTCAGGCTGTCTACAGTGAGAGGAGGGGTGTGCGCGACTCCTGCTAAGGTTGCAGATGCCACTCTCTGCACCGACGAAGAGTGTTTAATGAGAAACGCTGTGGATCGTGATGAATTCACACAGAGAGGTTAGAGAGAAAAGCTCCCGCTGCAGTTACTGCTTCTTCATTATGATGGGAGATATTTATTGCCTTTCGAAATTACCCTCTCAGTGAATGACAGTCATTACCATACAGCAGCTTAAAGAAGAATACTGCTAAATTTGAACTTTATTCATAGTGCTTGGAGGGATTCTCTGCAGCGTAGAGAAGTTTGTAACACACCCCGATCTTTTCTTTGCTAGCGCCGCTCAGAATGAGGTGGTAATGGATTCCTAAAAGTTCAAAATCAATAATTCTGCCAGAGAAAATGCTGAAATACAACAACCAAACTAGGACAAAATTGTCTACGTTATTTTGTAAGCAACTGTGCAGCCACCATTTATTGAAAAGTTATGCATTAGTTTGCCTGGAGCACCAATTATTTTTCCTGCCTATTCAGAGGGAATAAAATTCGATTTCAACGAGAAATAGACGGCTGTATCTCAAATGAAAACACAATGTCTCGAAATGATGTGCCGTTTTTAAAATGCAGACAGGACATGGCTTGTGATAAAATACAAAAGGTTAATGCATTTAATGAAATCCTGATCAACACCACTGTATTCAGTGTGAATAACACAGCTTAAGGCTGTGGATTCATATTCACTTTATTAGATAGACCTGTTCAAAGGGTTGCAAAGCAAATATTTCAACAGCCAATCAGGTTGCAGCAACTCAGTGCATTAGACACGGTCAAGACAACCTGGTGAAATTCAAACCGAGCATCGGGATGGGGAAGAAAGGCTCTACTGGAATTTTACCACGCAATCATCATTGTAGGGTTTGCAGAGCATGGTTGGTCCAAAAAAGAGAAAATATCCAGTAGGGCAGCAGTTCTCTAGGAGATAAGAGAGTCATCAGAAGAGAATCGCTATACTGATTCGAGCTCACGGGGAGGTAACAATAACCCAAACAAGCACTCAAAACAGCAAAGGTATGCCGAAGAGCATCTCTGTATGCATAGCATGCCAATCCTTGAAACGGTGGCTCCATCCTGACTTATATCAAAGGTTCAGGCTGGTGGTGGAAGAGTGTGGGGTCTGTTTTTTGGCATACTTTGTGTATTTTCTACTGCAAACAGTGCTTTCTCCCATGCCTTTAAACACATTCTCTCACTCACACACATTCAAGCATCCACGGATGGCTTTCAACATCTTTCCCAAAACACATCCACATGCCGGCTTGAGGAGCCAAGGTTCAAATGACCGATCTTCTAATTAGAAGAAGGCCCACTCTACCTCCTGAGCCACAGCCATCCTCGGTGGCTTCTCTCATGGAGTCATACAGGTTATTTTGCCCTCCATGCACTGTCTACGTGCATTATGACTAATTATTTTGTTGAGTGTCCATTTGGTGATTCTCATTTTGAAGAGCAGTAGCTGGAAAATGAGTCAGGCTTTTATAGAATTTCAACTAATTGAGGGATACTGCAAGGCCATAAAACTTTCAAAAGAACAACAACGAGCACAAATACAGAATCCCATTTGCAGAACAGGAACTGCTCTCAATAACAGAATGCAATTACTTGTTTATTTATAGTGATTTAATGCTTTATAGCCTTTTATTTGGGCCTCAGCCACAAAGTGCACTTCCCCTCGTGGAACAGCAGCTA
>VOQJ01001841.1:27947-41472 GCA_015052665.1 Apistogramma diplotaenia | reverse complement strand
TGGGGACGACTGCTTGGGCCAGGGAGAGGTTGAAGATCCTGGTGAAGATCAGGGTGAGCTGGTCGGCACACGCTCTGATCACCTTGCCAGGTACTCCGTCTGGGCCTGTAGCCTTCCTAGGGTTCACCGCCGAGAGCACCCTCCTTACCTCATGCTCCTGGACGGTGAGTGGGATGGTGCTGGAACCTGGTGGGGGGCGCTGGGCTGGGGCAGGTGAGTGGTCATGAGATGTTTCGAAGCGAGCAAAGAAACAGTTGAGTTCCTCTGCTAGCGACACACTCAGGTCTCCTGCTGTCACATCACAGCCTCTGTAGTTAGTGATGTGCTGAATGCCCTGCCACATCTCCCGTGTGTTATTGCTGGACAGGTGGGACTCTATTCTGCTCCTGTAGTCCGCCTTGGCTTTCTTAAGCACCTTGAAGAAACTGTTAATAATAAAACTGAATTACATTTGAAAATACTGTGGTGGAGCTTTTGGATAGTTTTATTTTTTTATTTTTATTTATTTGCTTATTGTTTTCATCAATTGTTATGGACATTTTAACAAATTATGTACTTGATCTACCTGTCCAAATACTTCTAAGTTTATAAGGTGAATATGTTTTTTTAAAATATATTTTTAAGCTTTTAATAATAAAAAAGGTTCAGCAGAAAATGAAGAATGAGCAAGCTTTGTCTCAGTGAGATTAAAACTGATATCTATCTATGTAGAAGACAGCATTTGTTCTCCAGCTAATGCCTTCAGACATATATGAAGCTGTATGTGCAAAAGGCTGCGATGTGATCTGTCACTAATGAGGACCGAGACCCACAATTAACTAGCGCAACTCAAGCATTCAGTGCCTCTAACAATAACCAGATCAGGATTCTCTCTAATTATATCTCAGTGCAATAAATGGCTGACACCCTGTTCCCTGGCCCTTCTCGCTTCTCTCCACCAGCCTGTTTTCATCCGTTATATATTCATAATTTATCGTTTCCTCTCTGCTGCATTTGATGTGAACCAGAACTGCCAGAATGTCAGAAGAGCTTTTTTGTCTGTCTTCCCTTTTCTTGCTTGTTTTAATCTATTCATCTATCCTCTGTTCCCCCCTTTTGGAGATTTCACAAATCTGACAACTTCCAGTTCTGACTAATTGAAACCATAAAGCCATCTTTTCTAACGCTGACCGTCATGTTATTGTCCCGTGAACCATCCAGTGAATCATCACAGCTAATTTTGTGGTGATTTATTGACAACAGATTGTCACATGTCTTTGTAAATGTTCAGCCATTAGAAGATAATGATTGTATGAGTGTGTAAAGTAGATGATTGGAGACAGAAGAAGAGAGAGCTTAATCTTGTTTGTGTTATCTATGCTACAATTATTTTAGCATTCTTTTTTGTCCTTTTTCTCATCTTCATCTTGTCATCAAAATGCCACCGTTAGCTCAAGAGAGACACAGAGAAGCCGGGTCTCAGAGCTGTGTTGGTCTTTGTATGCAGTAGCCTGTGGACAGGAAGATATATCATATCTGTACAAAAACTGTGCATAAATGCTCTTCTGCAAAGGCTGAGGACGGTCAAATAACAACCTCTCATGTGTCTGGTGTTATGAAGAGTTTTAACTCAATGCCTCTATCATATGCAACCAAAGTCTCTTTCCACGCTGTTCCATAATCTGTAAGCATTTGTAGATGGGTATGAATATGACATATCACCACACATTTGTTTATTTGTAAATCCAACCAATGCAGAGCAGCTTTAGCTTTCATTTTAGGATGCATTTCTGTGTACCAGATTAATGTAACTCGACTGCTCGCTCTCTTAGCTCCTCTGTGGTCTGTAACTCCTGAGGGAAATATCTGCCTCTTTAGCTGCTTAACTCCACTGTTTTCAACAGCCAGTTGCTCACAGCTTGCAGCTAGTGTTTTTCCCTGTGAAAACTGCTTCCTGTGGTGGATGAAAACAGCTCTAATGTGAGTTGTAACCAAAGTAACAACCATCCAGTAAAATCCAAACAATGAGCTAAAAGATGCTAAAATATTTTGTAGCTAAAATAGGCGGCTCTTCTCTGCAGGGTCGACCTTTTTACATTACATATAATGCTCCAATTCATTACTAATGTATCAACTCAAGCAGCAACTTCTAGAGCTGAAAGTGAAGCCAATGCAGAAGTGAAAACAACTGCAGTTTCTCTAATGCCCACTTGAGGCCCATTCAAAAAGCGAGTCAGTGCTCATGTACTCCCTATAACTCACATTTTTGGTTTCTATGAATCATTCCCTCTTGTTTGAAAACTTGTAGCTTTTTCCTCTGATTTTGCTTCTTTTCACCCAGAAAAATCTCTCTACACACTGTTTTTGATCTGTTGATTTGTTATAATCTCACTAACAGCTGACCAGAATATTTAGCAGTGAGGAAATATCAAGACTGGACTTGTTGCACAGGTATCATTCTATTACGGTAGCAAGCTAGAATTCACTGAGCTCGTGAGAGCGACCCATTCTTTCACTAATGTTTGTTGACGCAGTCTGCATGTCACCTGTGGCCATAGAAGTGACTGGAACACCCGAATTCAGTGATCTGGTTGGGTGAGTGGATACTTTTGGTAAAACAGTATATCTGCGTCTGTGAAAATAGAGTCTGTGGATGCAGCTTGCATGTCTGGTCTTGGCTGTAAAACTTTTCCAAAATGAAAGCTGTGTGGATGTCGAAGATGTAAAACTTGAACAAAAGAAAACAAAACACACCCGTATGTGCTAAAAATAGGAAACTCATGAAAAGTCCAACCATACTGAACAAACTGCCCACGATACTGTTAGCATTAGCTGTTAGCCTTTCACTCCACCCTCTCATCCAAATCACTCCTGGCTCCAAAAACCAAGATGGTGAAAATCGAGGTTTCAGAATGGTGCTTACAGCCTAACAGCTGAAGGCACTGTGGCTATTTTTTAATACAAGTCATGATAAAAAATACTGGTCAGTACAGCCTTAAAACCCTAGCTAACTAATGAAGCACATGCACAATTTCATCGGATAAAAACAAAAGATCACGTAAGTAAAAGAAGGGGAGGTTTGAGAAACACATGCAAATGTAGCTGAATGGTACCACTGTGACTGTTTCCTAAACTGTTTGAGATCTGAAGCTGTCCAAACATGCAAGCCTAATTATAATCATTTTATTATATGAATACACCAGCTGATTGCTTCTGTGTTCCATACAAAGCTCAGGGAGTTAATGGTAGTGGTGAGTGGATCGATCCAAATATCGATACCAACGTTGGTATTGATATTAATCGATACCAGTGTAATGAGATCGATACTTCAGCTTCAGTTTCTTTCCTGTATGCACTTCTGCAGTTTCATCACAGATGTGAGCTGACTGTCTAAGTTCCACTCCTGTCACATCACAGAGCAGGCACCCTTTGCTCCTCCCCTTCCCAGAGTGTTTTGATGTTATATGTGACTTATAATTTTGATTGATATATTTTACAAAGTGCAGTTGGTCATTTGTTACTTTAGCCAACTCAAAAAGTGTAAATGATGCTTAGTTGGGGCGCCAGGGCGGCTCAGGGCGTGAGCAGGCGACCATATATGCCGCGTTGCGGTGCGGGCGGCACAGGTTCGATTCCCGACCTGTCGCCCTTTCCCGCGTGTCTTCCCCGTCTCTCTCCTCCCCCTTTCCTTTCTCTCTCCAACTAACAATAAAGCCATGAAAGGCCAAAAAATATACTTAAAAAAAAAAAGATGCTTAGTCTGATATAATAAATTTATCTCTTGGAAATGTGTTATTTAAATGAATATATTTACTAGAACTGAAATAAATATACTAAATATAATAGATTTGATTAAGTATAATTTAAGAATTTTGTGTTAACTGTGGATCTACCTGAAGTAGATGTATGTTTCCACATCTACTGCTGGCTGTAGTAACCGATAATGGTGCCAACATGGGTAACTCATTAATGATCCACAGGAAAAAAATTACATAGCATTTAATGGTCATTAAAATTCACCTTAGTCACTAAAAGGTACAGTATTGGTATCAGTATCGGTGATACCGGCCCTGTATTTACTTGGTATTGGATCGGTACCAAATCTTGCAGTATCGCAAAAACACAGTATAGCAGCTACATCTGAGAGGAAGTGAAATCTTTTTCCCACACACTTTATGATAGCATCTTTTACACTTTCTATCAGCTGGTTGCAGCTGCTCATTGAAGCTTTGCATCACTTTTATTACCATGCACCCAGAATTCAGTCTGACATTTAATATCAGCTCCTGCAGAATTTAAAAATGATATTCTTCAGGTGTGGACAGTGAATCTGAAAACTAGGCCCATCTGTGGGTGTCGTGAGGTTTGAATTTGTTCATATCAGCTGTTGTTCCTCACATTTCCTTTTGTTTAGAAAATGCTGCGCTGATCAGATCACTTGGAGTGAAGGTTGCATAGCTTTTCCCGTGTGTCATTTATACTGAGACTGAGTGCTAGTATGCAAAAAAGGGGGGTTTGGACACCCTGTTGTGTTTGTGCTTTTATTCAGAATCATAACCAATAAGAGGTGATGTTTCTTTGTGCAAACAAGCTGCAGATACTGTGAAAGAGAACGAGTCAAAAATGAGATTCACAGGGTTCAGCCAGGATAGAGCAGCAGCTACAGCAGAGAGAAAGCACTGCTGCAAGTCTTCATATCTGCCCTGAGTCTTTCTTTGTGAGTCTATGAATACACACTGTGTGTGTGTTTACACATGCATGCCTCTACTCTTTCCACCTTTGTGTGTATGTGCGTACAGTGTGATGCACTTCACGCATGCATTTCTGAGTGCTGTCTGTTGTGGCATTTGCATGCAGCTATGTAGGTTTTAATATGAACATGCTTTCATCTTTGTGTGTGTGTGTGTGTGCGTGTGTGCTCTTTATTCTGAATTATAAACACGTGACTGGGCTGAGGATGATGCATCCATCCAGAAATCCCTCAGGTCACTGTGGAGCTGAAGTATTACTACAGAGCTGTAAAGAGAGAATCAGCTAGAGAAATAGATGGAAAATAGACTGGAAATAATAATCCTATCCACATGCGCATGTTTTACTTTGATTTTAATTCATTCTGGGCAAAAAGGAGAACAGCTCACAGGGAGGGGAAAACACAAAAATATGGGTACAGCTGGGATTTTTAAGCAGCTCTGGCATTTTTCACCTGTTTCCTTTTTAAAATGCTGTAAATCCTAAATATTCAAACTAGGGTTTTTAGTTGAACACATAAAACTGCACCTGTGATCAGGAAACTGTAGGATGTCGACACAAATAAGCTCCAGAATGTAATTTTGGTTTTTCCTTCCCCCTCAAAAACAGCTTAATCCTCACAGGCTCAGTTTTTGATTCAAGATCTTAGCCTGAAAACTGTCTGCTGGGAATCAGCTGAGCCTCAAAGTGAGACCAAACAATATTTTGATGTCTTTCACCATCTTCCAAAAAAAACGGCAGGCCTTATGAATAAAGCTGTAATGGTTAGGTTTAACTGACTTTCACAACATTTTGTGTAGTTGCAAGGAAACAACGGCAGTTTACCGTGCATGCAGTCCTCCTGTAGCAGCACTCAGTTCAGCTAGAGAAGCAGAAAAGCCTTTGATCACGTCCCCGAAGGGTTTATGCATGTGCTGCAAACAGTATTTTAGGGATGGCATTCACCTAGATTTTTGTAAATCTCTCTCTTTCTCTCTCTTTCACACACACACACACACTCACGCACACACAGTGTTTTTGATTAAAATGAAACTAATGGAAAATTGTGTTTTCATCAAGTCAAAATCAGTTTAGAAAGATGATGGGGTGGGGGTAGGGGGGTGGGGTGTCCCGACGAAGCTGTGTCACAGAAGACAGTGATGGTGGAGAAGTTCGCTAGTTGCTGTTGACGTTTACTTGTTCCACTGTGAGAATTAGTCCAATGTTTGGTCCGCATGACTTTTCTTCCAGGTCGTTCGCGCCCCATCTGCCATGACCCCGTGCCCCACCAGAGGGGTGCCCTGCACAGTTTGAGAAGCACTGTTAACCTTTAGGCCAGACATTTTCCCCCTGGAACTTATTCTTCTGCCTCATTCTCCCATACAATTTAAATCAGGAATCTTTGTCTGTCATGTCTCTCTCTTAAAATGTACTTAAATAGCCTAAAAGCCAGTCTTAACCTCAAACCAGCCTTTCAACCTAACCAAAAAGTTCTTACAAATTGAATCACTCAGATGGTCTGAACCGCAAACTGGTTTTCACAAAGATAGCTGGTGTTTTTTATTTATTTTTTATCTGATTGTGTTTATTGTTGTTAGTCACCTGTGATAAAGTCACTCACTCATGCTGTTTCTGAGTGTTTCCTTAGAAAGCTGCAACCCACAGTCTTCCTGTTTGACATGTTTGGCTCACACTCCCTCTGCATGGACGCTACACTAGTTTTGACAATATATACACAAAACAGATATTTAAGAATCAGCAACTGAGATGTTGATGGTTATGTATATGTTATGTAGTAATCAGAGAATATGTCCACGTGAACCTTGATTTTTAATCACCTGCTGTGTGATTCTTAATTTCCACTTGTGGATGATGCTTCACAAAAGCAGGCGAGCTCATTTCAGTGAACATTTCAGTGCAGTTTTAAGAAGGACTGATAAGTGAAGGACTGCCAGGGTGCTTATCATGCTGAAGCACTGCACTGCCTCTTTCTCTGTACAGAACTGTTCTTTGTTTCCTAGACCCAGTAAAAAGAATCACGGATCACTTTTGCTTGTATTTCAAATCAAGCTGCAGCTTTACTGTAGCACTTCCGGGTCAGTTCGCTCACTCTGAGACCTCGCTGATCAAAAACAGACTTCTAACCTCAGGTTCACATGAGCCTGCACATGCTGCAGGATGCATGAACTCATTGAACTGCAATGCGAAATCTACTGCACGTGTTTTCTCAGCTAAGGTGTTCTTTACTGAGCGTTTTGCTTTGCTTTTGAGAAGTCGACAAATGAACATCTGAATCACTAACGTCATCTTGTCACAACACACAGTTCCACACACGTGGAAGAAGAATGACATGAGACGCATGGATAGAAATGTGAAGATGAAAATCTGAATAACCACCCACATCTAATCAGATGTTCTTCTGCCTGAGGCGGATCTGTCAACCAGACTTCATGGGAATCTGTTCAGTTTTCAAATCCTGCTGACAGACAGACATACAGACTCACGAGGACAGTGCCGATAAAGCAGAAGTGGTGAAGCTTGAGTGGGAAGTGCATATAAAAGCAAACATGGGAATATGGCTGTAATGCATCTGAAGAAACTTAAACAAGCAAATAAGCTCGGCTCTTCAGCTTCAGCTGGCATCTACATTTGATTTGTTTTTTTTAATTTATGGACCCGATTTTTGCATCAGGCACCAGCATATAAATATGCTTCATCTTTCAGTGTTGTCTTTGCCCTGAGATCTTCTCTCACTGTGTTTTAACATCCTAAAATTAACCCAAATGAGGCACTGCTCTCATACTGCTTGGCCTGGCGAGGAAAAGCCACAACATGAACGACCTCATGAGTCAGTAAGGTCACAATTTCAGGGTTTTTCTTTATTCTGAAATAAGGCAACACTGTACGGAGTGCTGGATCAGAGGGATGCTCTCTTCTAAAGGATGAGCAGGTACAGATAATGGATGGATGACGAATCCTAGCTGAAGGCTTTTCTTTAGCTTTTAACCTCATCACTGAGTCTTCATCAGCAGATGGAGTTTGGATCTGTTCATATTAAAGCTTAGTGGCTTTAAGCCAACTCATGAACTTCTGAAAATTCCTGCAGCTGAAGTTGTCATTAGCTGAACAAGCACCATCCTCTGATGAGGACCATGATGTTGAAAGTGGAGCTGATACTGGATATTTGTGGCACTTCTGGCAGTCGCAGTAACCACAATGATGCTGGTTTCAACTTTCAGTGACAACATATCTCAAAGGTATTTTTTCCATTTTCCACAGTGGGAGAGTGTGAATGACCTGGAGCCAAATTATAGGGTGGAACCAAGATGAGTGAATATGATTTTTCTAGAGAAATGAAGCAAACAAGAGTCTGCTGATGTTACTCTTGTATTGTTGATGACTAATTTGAAGATTCCGTGGTGTTGGGCATGTGAGCTTCTTTTGGCTACTAAAGTTGGGCATGTCAAAAATAAATGAAGAACTAAAGCTGAACCCAGTTTGGCCTCTGCCTTTGACTGCCACCAAACATCAGGCCCCTGCAGTCTGCAGATGGTAGGCTCACAGGCAGGTGCTCTCCGGTGGTCTGAGCCTGGCCAGGACTCACGAGTCGACAACCATCAGGTGCTTTCCAACAAACACCTTTCCGTGTCCCTTTCCCAGGTAAGGTGACTGCCTTCTTTTTCATCATCATTGCATTTACAGTTAGTTTCAACATTGCCTAGCAAAGGCAAGTTGGCACAACTTCACCACAAGATGGTGATTCAGGGGGGAACTCTGGACAGCAGGAGAGCCACATGTGAGGCAAAACGTCTCACTCAATCTGGTTTCCCCTTCCTTAGAGAATAACAGATGAATCTTCAGACTTTGTAAGTTGACTGTTAGTTCTGAAGGCATATTTCTTCTTCTGGCTGCTCCCTTGAGGGCTCACCATGGCAGATCATCTTCATCTCAGCCTTGCTTCTAACTTTGTCTCCAAACACTCAACATGAGCTGTTCTCAGGGTGAATGTTCTCATGTTTCTGTTACCTTCCACCCATTTATTGGCCTTTGGAAGGAAGTATCTCTTCAATTGGCTGCCTGGGCAGAATATTTGGCAGATGTGAAATGGTGCAGAAACACTAAAGCTGCATTCATAAGAGTAGGAAGAGGTGAAATGCATTTGGTCAAACACACCCTCAGAGTAAAGCTTAATTTATAGCCTCTGCAAGTTGCCAACGCTTACATTTCTGCATGATGTGTGCAAGTTCACCATCAAAACATTAGTTGGTGGTGGGGTTTCTTTAAAGTTGCTATCTTCAACAGCATAGGGTTTCTGAACGTACCAACCGCGTAGATTCATAGCAGGAGTTCAGATCCTATTTCAGGTTGAAAAGCTCAGTGGTTCTGAAGCAGTTCAGAGTAAACTTGTTACTCTGCATTAGAAGGAGCCAGCTGAGGTGGTCTCGATGCCACCTAAGTGAACCAGGAGCGAGTTGTCCAACCTGGAACAGACCCAAGGGCAGACAAAGGACACACTGGAGTGATTACATTAGCAGGGTTGGGAACACCTTTGTATCCCTTGGAAGAGCTGGAGGTGTTAGTTGGGGATAAGCAGTACAAGATGGATCAGAGGTGGCAATTTTCTCAATGGTTTACATGAGAAACTGGGACTGCTGTGGAGATCTGCACCAATAGGCTATAGCTCGAATAACAGCAATCATCTGACAGCATTTTTTAATTGAATGTAAATATATTTTATCCATATTTTTTGTAGCCAAACTGCACATTACCAGTCAGCAGTCTAGCGAATCCAGCACATATTTCTGCATTCACTTGACCTCAGACTCGAGCATTGATTTGATCGTCCAATATAAATAAGAGTGGTAATCTGCTTTTAACCAGAGAGCTGCTTTAATTCAATCTTAAACCAAATACCAGCATCCACAACAAACCCTTCAGTAATCATCACCAGTCAAATGGAACATGTTTAATTCTCGATAATAATTGATTAAATCTGTGTATATCCTGAGCTGGGTATGGAGTGAAGGAACTCCTGTGCCTTTAAAATAAAATGAGAATGCAGGACAATACCAGGCTGAGGCATCAGGCGGTTTAACATTCAGCTTTGTGATTAATTCTGGCGAGAGAAGGGTTAAAGCAGACACTGACTCTGCACAGAGAAAGAGATGGAGAGCAGTGCTGGAGGGGGAGAGTGTGAGCTCAGTCAGGAGAGTTGCTTTGCATGTTTTGAAATCTCTCTCGCTCTCTCTTTCTGTCTCACACGCTCGGGCCATGTGCAGCTGCCACGTCACGTGCCGCTGCAGAAAGCATCGGAGCGAGAGAGGCAGCAGAGCTGGAGAGAGAAGGGAAGGGAGGGGCTGGAGGAGGAAAGAGAGGTATGAGGAGAGGAAACGGTAAAGATTACAGAACGAATAAACACTGAGGACAAAGCAAAGAAGCGTTGAGGAGGGTTGGAGGGAGAGATTTTAAGGGCAGCAGAGCTAAGAGATTAATGAAGCAGCACAAGTACAGTTATTTTTTTATTTTTAAAAAGGGACAAAATGACAAATTCACATTTGCTATTTCAATGGCCAGATGATGGCTTCCCAGCTGCCCAACACCAGCTCGATAATACAAATCCAACACGTCTTAGAAAGAAACCAAGAAAAACAAACCTTTTCATCAAAGTGTTGCTTTCACAGCATCCGAATGTGAATGACCTTTAGAAACGCATCCCCTTGTTTCATTTCTGAGGTAAATGTGCACACCAGTGACAAAGCGTCCGCATCCTCTTTCCCCTCAACGAGCTGAAGAGGCTAATCACACACTGTACATGCAAGCTTTCCTTAAACAGGGCCTTATTGTTTACTGTGTGAGCTTAGAGGAGAGAAGGCGCCATGAGACAACATTTATGCATTTAATTAGGCACGCACCTTCATTCACAGAGTGCTGTTTTCCATCTGAACATCTGCCCAGCACAGCTAACGTTTCAGCAAGTGAGGCTATGTTCATCGAACAGGCCTTTTAGCATTGTTCACTTTCTTCTCAGTAAGTGCCAGGCACCCAGCTACACTGTGAACACCGTTGAGGTCCTTAACTGACCTAATTGAGAGTGCTTTGACTTGAGTAGCAGTTCAGCAAATTGGAAACGTCCACATTCCTCCAGTGATCCCAGTGACTGCTGTTGGTGTTTTGTTTACTGGGCTTCGAGGTCCTAACTGAATGATTCATTATGATTTTCTGACAGAGCTGGACATTGCATGTGAACCACATCAGACACTTAGATCAGGCATTAAATATTTCTAATTGATTTGATCATTATAAAAATCAGACCTGTCATGCGAGTCATTTTCACACAGATTCTGGACAGTTTAGAGAATCAGGTCAGGATGATGAGTGGGGTGAGTTGTGCCAGTTTTTTTACTTATTGACATTAAAGCAAAGGCATGATAGTAATGCTTTCAACTAAAATATATATGTATTTCAGAATGTGGTGCATCATTGGGAACAGCCACTTTGGATCTGAAATATGGTATTTAAGAAATTTAGCTTTCTGAAAAAAAGTGGTGTTGTGGCACAACTTGCCCCAGTGTGAGGTAAGTTGTGCTTTTAGAGTGAATGCATTGGGGTAAATTATGGCATTGATTATTGTAGTGAAACAGTATTTTATGATCTCAGAGCCTGTAATGCTTTGTAACATTTATGAAAAAATGGATCATCCAACATGATGTGAGCTGTATAGACTCATAGTGTAGCTTACCAAAGCATTACAATATCTGTCAAATGTTTTCAGACTTGGCAATAACACTTTAGACACAACAATCAAAAAACCTTGAACCTCTAAATTTTACTTTGTAAGGCAAAAATCATATTTTTGAAGTTAAATGGACTTATCTCTCATGCAATGAGGCTCTCTTCTTTGCAAGATGAGGAAAAATGGCTTACTCTTGAAAAATGTGTAGTCACATGACAAATTTCTTCTATGGTTCCCTAGAAACAGGGGGTGGCACAACTTCCCCGCTGGCGCAACTCACCCCGCTCTCCCCTATAGCACACAGCAGGAAATAGTTCCGCTTCAGACACATTTGAACGCTGTGGTTCTGTTTATACCCCACTCTGCATTTAATCATTAGTTATTATCAATCTCTGTCTCTCTTACACAGTGTGCCTTCTGTCCTGTCTCTCTCCCCTCAGCCCCAGATGACTCCCCCCTCCCTGAGTCAGAGGTCTCTTCCCGTTAAAAGGGAGTTTTTCCTTCCCACTGTCACCAAGTTCTTGTTCAAAGGGGGAAGTCTGATTCTTATGGTTTTCTCTATATTATTGTAGGATCTTTACCTTACAATATAAAGCACCTTGAGGCGACTGAAGTTGTGATTTGGTCTGTATAGATAAAAGTGAATTGAACTAGTTCAGTCAAAGCAACTGTCTGATGCACACTAGTTCTTATATAGCACTTTTCTACTCTTATACAGCACATTTGTATTCAGTCATTCACACATACATTCACTTTCATGTGAAACTAAATTCTTTAATTTTATTATCACACTCCAACACTTGTGTTGGAGAGCAACATGGGGTTCAGTATCTTGCCCAACGATACTTTAGCATGTAGCCCAGAGCAGCCTGGAATCGAACCGCCAACCTTCCGACCTGCTCTACCTCCTGAGCTACAACCACCCCAATAGATCGCAGTGATTAGCTGCTCTGCTACACACAAGACCCTGACCCAGAATCAGGTCATTTACAAGTTATTTAGCACCAGGTTCTCTACAAACATGCGTGGGCGATCAGAGAGGGGCGATCGGAGAGGGGCGATTGGAGAGGGGCGATCGGAGAGGGGCGACTGTCGTTCGTCTGTCCCCCAGCCCAGTCACGAGCGGCTCTCCTTCACCGGGATGGGGGGCCTGGCTATCTGAGTAAGTAAGTCAGTAAGTAAAACTTACTTACTGACTTACTTACCAACCGAAGATCCACAGCGCTACGGTATCGCTGCATCTAGGCAAGATTCTGACTTAGAGGCGTTCAGTTATATTCCTGCAGATGGTAGCTTCGCACCATTGTCTCCTCAGCCAAGCACATACACCAGGAGTATAGAAGCTCTGGCACAGTAAACTTCTTCATCTCAAACATGAACCAATGACAGATGCTGTTTTCAATCAAAGCCCTGCTTCAGGGTTATGAACCTGTGAAATCTGGTGCCAAGTGGGAGGTCTTTCTACATGTCTAGTCATGTCATGTGCTCAGAGGCCCGGTCAGTGTGCCATAATCTGATTTCACCATTGGCAGACTGTGAGCAGTGATTTGGAGAGAGAGGAGGAAGGCACTACTATATCCACACTGCTGTGACATAACGTCCAGCCAGTGTGTTGACATTAGGAACAAGACACCCAGGGTGTGTCACCTGGACTCAGTTGTTTCTGGCATGTGTGTTTAGGTGTGTGTTTTGCGGCGTTTTCTCACCCGTGAATGTGCACGTGGCCGGCTGTTTGTTTGTGCATGCAGTGGCAAGTCCAAGCATGCCAGGGTGTGTACATGAGCGTCAGTGTGAGTTCAGAACCTGACAGTGAAGTGACATCGAACATGGAGACAAAATCCAGATGCACAGAGACAAAAATCGAATCGGAAGCCCTGGGCCTGCACAAAAATCCTTCCAGGTTTAACAGCTTAGGTCTCCTTCTTTGACGTTTACATTTATTTCATTTCAGTTGTATTTTGCATTTAAATAATAAAGCTGGCATGTGTGAAACCTGCTGCATCTTCAAATCACATAAAGTCAGCTTTTATAAAAATTAAGACCCTAATCCATAAAAACACTATAAAACTACACACACACATATAT
>VOQJ01001841.1:15166-27712 GCA_015052665.1 Apistogramma diplotaenia | reverse complement strand
AAAATAAAAAAAAAAAAAAATTAAAAAAAATATATATTTTTTAAAAAAAAAAAATATATATATATATATATATATATATATATATATATATATATATATATATATATATTTTTTTTTTTTCTTTGGTTTATCCATTTTCGATCAGATGGGTGGGGGTGTTGGAGTCTATCCCAGCTACCATAGGGGGAGAGGCAGGGTACACCCTGGGCAGGTCGCCAGCTTGTCGTAGAGCCAGCACAGAGAGATAGACAGGCATTCACACTCATATTCACACCTATGGGCAATTTAGAATCCCCAGGTGACCTAACTCCACTAGCTGTGTGTCTTTGGACTGTGGGAGGAAACCAGAGAACCCACACAGACACGTGGAGAACATGCTTCACACAGAAAGGCCAGATGGTGGATTCAAACCCAGGACCTACCTGCTGTGAGGCAGCAGTGCTACGCACCGCTCCACCGTGCTGCTGAAGAAAAGTGATTACAGTATGTAGATATTAAATGTTGAGTGTAGCACAAAAAGTACAATATGGGGACATAAAAGATGGATGCAGCTAAATGAAGTGCCTTTAGCTGCATTCTTTCTATTGGCCAGCAGGGGTGACAGTGGTTCCTCATGGTTTCAATGCTCAGTTGTTAGTTTCAAGTATTATTTCATAAATCGCGGTCTTGGAGTTAAACAGACATTCAAATGTGGTGGGGTTTAGGACAGATCCACCTTGATAAGCTGCTACCTTGAGAGTGCCTTCTCCTCATGTTAAAACACCAAGAGGGTGATATTTCTGCTCTTTTATATTAGATGGTTTTGAACAAAATAATTATCATTGAACTGGTATTTTTGTGTTTTATAATTGAGGTAAATATTTCAAGATATTAAAATAATACAAATGAGTGTTAGCTGCAGTTGTGTGTGAGAGTGTGTAAAGTGGGTGTATCTGTAAATGAAATGTGTTTAGTCACGTCGATGCCTGAGTGAAGGAAACGGCAGCGAGGAGTCTGAGGAGCTGCCTCAGCGTTCACATTACAGGGAGGGGACCCACACTCCCCTATATGACAAGCCATGTCTGTATTGTGTTGGTGTTAAGAACAGCTGCAGGCGGAGCTCATGGTTCATCTCCATGTCATCTATGACGGAGCGAGCAGGAAATGAATCGCTGCTCTGCGTCTTTATCTCATTACTGCTCCCGAGTGGAGGAAGAATAACACGGTTGCTCCAGCTCATAGTTTATTTCTGCTACATTTTCTACAACAACTATCACTAACTGGACTCTTCCACTTTTATCATTACTTACTAAGTTAAAAGACTAAGTTTCTGTACAGACAATAAAAATAAACCAAGACAAAGGAAAAAAGATTCAGTGTGTTTTCCCACAGCAAAACACTCATATTAAAACACACCACCAACCTTGTAACTGCATATTAATTGCTAAAGTGTTGCCGATGAGAAATGTCTTACATTATTGTATCTGTGCTGATGTGAAAAACAGCTGGTTTGCAGTAACAGGAAAGAAACGTGAACTTAAACCAGCAGACGTGTGCTAGAAAACTGCAACATAACTGTAAAATCAAATCAAGACCAAAGTTAAACACAAATCTGTAATAACGCCGATGTGAGTTTCTGACATGTTTAACGCTGTCACCACGGAGACAGTGAAACACACATGGTCACCTGTGTTTCACCTTTTTCATCGGCCTGTCTCATTAAAGACACTAACATAAGTGTCACTGTTTTATTACTCGCTGTGGAAATTGTGTTCTGTGTCTCTGTATGTCTGCAGAGTTTCCTTTCGGTGGGTTTCTATATATAACTCTCTGCTGGGCTGGTTCCCTCTTATCTGTGTACATATATGTAAGGATTGTAGCCAGTTTGGGCTTTATTGTATTTTATGTTTGAAAGCCTGACAGCTGGTGGGATGAAGAGGGGTGTAATCGAGTTACAGTAACAGTGTCTGAACTTAGCAAGAAGTCCAGCAGTTTCACTCACGTTCTCCAGGCTCGCACCTGTTTTCCTGTGTGTATAAGTGAAGTTGAAGCATCGTTAGCTGCCCTCAAACAGAGCACCTGTTTCTGATGGCCAGCGGTGTCAGCCGAATCTCAGCTGGGTTTCACAGCACAGGGTGATGTGAAGTTTTCACCAAAGTCGAAATATTTGGACTCGCATGAACTTGGATTTACATCACATTACATCACTGCTAATGCCAATGCTAACCACGATGCTAATGATTATGACATGAGAAAACAAGTGGGAACAAATGTTCCCATTACAGCTGTAACATCCTATGTCGGATGTCTCGGGACAGTCAGACAAAAAGCCTTCAGTAATGTGTCTTTGTCATATAAAGCAGGAAGTGATCGTACAGTAACAAGCTGTGCACAGGACACTTGTGATTCAGAGCTAACAGAGCTTGAAATTGCAGTGCTGTATTTCACTGTAATGAAAACTCACGAGGATGAAAAACGATGAAAGCGTACACAAAAATCGACTCAATTACAGTGATTGCAATAGATGTTAATTGTTACCTCCATCCTTGTATAATTAGCATAATTACTATTCTCCTGGTAATTGCTTTGTTTCCCTTTATTACACAAGAGCTGCTGAAACCAGAGAAGACTTTTTGTGCTTTAGAGAAGCTGCTGCTGTGTCTGCCCGCGGAGGCATCTCTGCCATAATGACAGAATTTGCTCCACCTGTTCTGTTGTCCTACATTTCCCAAAATGCCTCTTCCACGACCTCATGGAGAGCAGCACTTAGTTTGTTCCACTTCATGTGTAGGCGGACCCGGTGAAAGTGAAGTTAGATCAAATAAGAGATTAGTCAAGAGGAAGAGTTGCTCACCTGACTCTCAAACTTCAACCTGTCTATTTTCTGCTGCCGTGGGCGTCTCTGCCCACGGCAGCCGATTCCTCCCAGTATGATTTGTGAACATCGAAGCAGCTCAAGGACAGAATCCAAAACACTTTTCCTCAAATTTTTTTTAGATCATTGATTCATATTCTGCTATAAAAGCTCCGTTTGACTGAGGATGAATAAACTATGTTCGAAGAGGACCGAAAATGTTCTTGATGGTTTTAAAGTTAAAACGCATCACTCAGACTCATCAGTATGCCTCAGCGCGCTCCATCCGAGGCTCAGCCCTTCACATCCTGAGGCAATTCCTGTGATGGAGATTTCAGACGACGCAGAAGCTGTTTTAAAACCAAGCATTTCAACCAGGACTTCTTGACTTGATGACAAAACGAATAAGAAATGAAAGCTCTAATCTTAAACCTTGAATTTCATGAAATGGGACCTTCAAAGACCTTGAAGAGTCTTACTTGTGTCAAAGTTAATGCAGTAACTTTCGTGTTTCTGCTCAGGTAGAAGCATTGGATGTTTACAGCATGTGAGTTGCTTCAATCCAAATCTCTTCAGTTGAACTCCTAGCCTGGAGCGGGAGGATGACAGATTGACAGACAGTGACAGAGGAAAACTCATAATCTCAGCTAAATTAACGAAAGCAGAGAGGGAATCCGTGAGCCAGTGGCTGCTTCCTCCAAATGGCTCCTACCCTCAGACAGGAAATGAAGCCAGACGAATCCTCGCTTGGCGAGTATTTACCCAGCAGCAGCGGGAGTCGTGTTCTTGGAGCAGTTTCAACTTTTTGCCCAAAATGGTTGTTATTAGGATGGGGCTTTGGACAGACTTATCCAGGATCAGCCCCGTCCAGCTGCCAGGGAGACAGATGAAGCCAGCAGCAGTTTATTTAATGGACTCGCTGCTTCCTGGACGAGATGAGATTGTAATATATGGTGCGTTGCATGTGGAAATGAGAGTTTAAAACTGTGCATGAACAAGTGTGCAGCCTACATGCGATGAATGGGTGTAGGGCTGCAAGGATTAAATCCATGATTATGTTAATCACTATTTCTGATCATTTTATTAGTTAAATGTATTTGGATCACCACACTGAAAGCAGGTGTAGGTCTTTGTCATGACAGCAGAATGGCTCTTGACCTGTCGAGGCTCAGGCGCGGTGCCTTTGGGGTGTCCTGTGGTGTTCAGCATCAGCTGCTGGCAGCAGATCCTGTGCATTAAGAAGTGAAGCCTCTGTGGATCAGACTTATTCTGGCTCTTCCCACAGTGGATGTTGAAGTGGGATCTGATTAGTTGGCAGATCGGAGACACCTTGGACTCTCTGTTCCGTTCCACCAGCTGTTCCTGAGCAGTTTTTGTGGGGTGGATGGGTCAAAGTAACCAGGACCAACATATAATCAGTATTATTCACTTTAACTGTCATTCATTTAATGCAGGGCTCCATCTGAGGGAAGTATCTGAACCTGAAACGCTGAATACTCCATACCTCAGCCACAAACCTTTCTTACTATACAAATATGAATATAAGGAATTCTTTAAGTCATCATCTGAGATAACTCCAACCCTCAACTGTGTGGTTTGGGGACAGCAGGAATAGCATAGCATAGTTTTTGGTGCGTAACAGTTAGAATTAGAAATAATAATAATATAAAAACATAATCCGATAGCATAGAGTTGGTTATCACCAATAATAAATTCATCTTCAGAGGATCAACATGCCTGGACCCTAGAAGAAAGTTTGATGCCCTCATGTGTGCAGGCACTATTTTGAGAGAGAAAACTCGAACCATGCTGCATTTTCAGCAGGAAGAACACAACAGCAGTGGACTTCAGCCTTTTCAGCCCCCATTCTCCCAATGTCATCTACAGTTTGTGTATTAAAAATGATTGATTGGCCAGTCTAATCACCATCATATGCTGCAGGCGGCAGTGATGAAAAGTTATCCACAAAACCAAAACTAAGAGCTGAAAGGAGAAAAGCAGGATGGTGATCATTATGTGTTGGCTTAGGGTCATAGTCATTTGATCATGTTTAAAAATCTGAATTTCCAAGACAGCTGCTTTGATTGATGAATCTAATTTGAATATGTTTTTTAATGGTTCCTAAGATTCAAGTTTGAATAACAAATCAGAAAGGAAGTGCTTCCATAGCAGGAAGAAGACTGGATTCTTTGCATTCAGTTTCTTTTTCTAGAAACACTTTAAGAAAGTGCACATTTAAAAAGGACAATTTTAAATGGGCACTTTGTGCATACAGTTTGTTCCATTTCATATAAAACATGTGTTACAGTTGTTTCACTGTACTGTTATTATCTGTTTATACTTTTAGTGTGTAATAAACCATTTAGTACTGTTTATAAAGCCATAAATTCTAATGATCTTTTAATGTGAAACTGTGTTCTTCAGATGTTTCAACAACATGAAATTAGTCAACAGTTTTATAACAGCAACTTTTGTCTGCACATGAATGTTTGCAGCAGTTTATTTGCAGTTCTGTAATGAACGTGACAGTGGTGGTACCAGATAACAATGCCGATATGGCTGGAATTCAAAGTCTGTTTTAAGAGGAGTTTAAATCACGTTTTGTCTCCTCAGCCAAAATGTGGAACTCTGCAGGGTGACAGGTCGCCAGTGCTCGGTCCAGTAAACAGACCGCTGGCTCTGCGGCCTCATGTGACTTTTGTTTATAAGCCTCGGTTTGATTGCAACTGGGCACCAGAAACCCAAAATAACCAAATACACAAAAAAGTGCACTTTTCCACTCCGGCTTAGAGAAAAGAGACGCTGTTCTGACGGATAACAGCTGCAGAGGGCAGAGTATTGTGATGCGTGCATGTCACAGCGGAGATTATGTAAATCCAACCTCTCCAACTAAAAAAACGTGGGATCTGTTATTTGGTCACGACTCTGATTTGGCAACAAATTGTGTAAAAGTGGAGGCGAATGTCAGCTTAACATCACAGAGAAGTCATGACTGGATGTAAACAGTCGTAAGGCTTTTTTTGAGTCTCCAAGTTCAGTGCGAGTTTCAACCTGAAACACCATTCACAAGGTTTACATACCCACAGTTTCCCACTCACCACGCTCAGTGTGCAGCCAAGTGTTTACAGCTGGGTTTCACTGGGAGAACACGCCGCGGCGATTCGACTCTTCGCTTACCTCACATGCCCCGCCCCCTGCCTGCCATAAAGCCTGATTGCCTCGAGCCCATGGAGGATTTGGTTGTGGTATTGTGGCTGATGTGCATAATAAAATGACTGACAGCTCACAGCAGCAGCTTGAGTAGAAAATCAGTGTCAGTCCTTCTGCTCTGACCAACAAAACCCCTGAAAAAACGCTTCTGAGGCACAAAAGCTGTGACAGCTGAGGTCTTTTGGAGGGTTTCTGTCAAATGACAAAAACATCTAAATGATATTATTCTGTTAACGCTAAATCTTCACAATCTCCCCTCAGGCCGCCTGTCTCGTGCCACTTTTCTGCTTAATTTGTTCGAGTGTCTGAAATCTTTCCACGGCTGTTTTGGATGATTTTGGTCACCAGCTTTGAAGTTATTTATAATCTGTGGCACAAAGCCTGGAGCTCCAAAAAAGCTTCTTACAAATGTCGCCACAGTGGAGGTCTGAGTAGTGCCGGAAGATTGCTCAACTAACATTTTATGCCTCTATTCCAAACATTTACAGGGGATAAAAATGTTTATTTCAATCAAATATGTGAAAGAAATGAATCTGGCTGATGGCTGAAAATATTGTTATAATGTTACACTCAGAACTGTAACTGCAGCTTTATTTCTCAATGTGGCTTCATGGAAGAACACCCACTGCAACATCATTTAATCATCCAGGAGTTATTTCCACAAATCTTGATCTTCTCCTGCTTCCAGATCCAGCCTTTAAATACTTCTGTTAATTACTTCACATGATTTTTAACACCCTTTAAGTGCTTTGGTTGCACATCATTTGAGTAAAGCCAGCTAGAAAAAAACCCCCACTACAGCACAGGAAGACAGGAGATCTGAACCACACTTCTCTAAATGTGGGGTTCAGCCAGGCACAATCCTTCTGGAGGTATTTTTGTTAAATCAGCCACTGCAAAGGGTTAAAGAAGAAAACCTCTCCTGCTGGTTGGAAATCCAGTGTGACCGATTTTTGGCTCAATGCTGACACTTGGTGGTTACTTGATGCCACTGCAGATATAGACGGCGTGAAGATGCTTTTGTTGTGAAAATAGCTGGATGTGAAGAATTAAGCATGTCGTTAAAGGGTTAGAAGAGAACAGTGACGTGTGTCAGTTTAATTGGAAAACATGCTCCTGATACAGAGTTCAATCAGAAGCTATTGTCCACCGTCTGTGGGATAATGCTCTTTATGCTCGTCTCATCTCAGAGGGAATCATTCCTGGCTCTCTGCTGCTCTCTGGATGGAGGATGAGAGGCAGTGTGTGCATCACATGTGACTGCAGCCAGCGGCCTCTAGAGGGGTTCAACAGCAAACACTGAAGCTGGAGGGGTTTGACCTGAGTGGGATCGAAACACAGAGACAACAAAGTCTCTTCATATTTAGTAGCTTTTTTCCAAAAGCCTTTTTTAGAACATACCTGAATTCTTTATATTCCCTGAAATGATACAAAATCCTGTGTGTGAGTCTCTGTGTGCATGTACGTCTTCACATATAGTCCTGCCAGAGGCAGAATGTGTCTTAAACAATTATTTAGCACAACATGGGACCTCAAAACCACAATAACTGAGTTTCAAAGTGTATTTATATTGATTTTATGAGGCTCTTTGTAAAGCATGTTTAAATGTGGGACACTTCTTTGAGCTAAATGACCTGATTCATTTTTAGGTCATTTGACCAAAGTGAGTTTAAGCTATGACATCACATGAATCACTACTCTTCCCGGAGTATTGGTATTAATTTGATGGCTGTTTGTGAGCCTCCTCCTCGAATTCTCAGAAATTCCTAAAATGTGCTCCAGTTCAAGGACGTTTGTCATCCTCAGTGGGTTTTAATTCTCATTAGTTGGTGAAATACAGCCAAGAAGAACAGGAAAATGTGTCACTTTGTTTCTGTACTTCACACCTAACAACAATAATCTGTGAACTGTGACGTTCTGGTTGAGCTGCGATTAAAACATTATCAGCATTTTTTGTGCAGGAGATGATAAAGATCAGATTAAAAGTAACAAACTGTATTTAAGCCCATCTGTTCTTTTTAGTGCTCCTGAATGTTATGCACACCGGAGTCACGCGAAACCTTTCATTTAGCTGATAATAAGACAGAAGAAAAGGTATTAAAATAAAACATATAATATGCAGTTATAAGCTATTTAAATTTGATTCAATGGACAAAACATCAAAGAAAAACATTGAAATATAAAATGGTCCACAGGTACTAGAGTGCATCAAAGAGCTGAGAACTGCCTCTCGCTGTATTATGAGGCAGGTTTACATGAGACTGCGCACTGTTCACTGCTCATACATTAGCTTAAACCAGGACGTTTTCCCGTCCTCAGGCTCATTCTGGAGGCTTTACACAGAGTTTATCTCTCCAACACAACTGTGCCTGTGGAGGAAAAAAAGATTTTTAAATGTAATTATATCAGCCATCCCTAAAATAAAAATGCTTTTCAGTTTTAGATATGATCAAACATCTGTGTGGACTGTTTCATATTGTCGCCTTCAGTTTGCATCTCTGGCCGTCCTGTGAGGCCAGATGGGCTCTAAAACTAGATGCTGGTGATCAGACAGCTATAACTAAGCTGCTGATTTTGGATCGTCAGCCAAATTATTGTTCACTGGAAAGACAATTATCTCCATTGTCTCTGATTCCTTCTTGTCCCTTAATAATTTATGCATAAAATATACTTTAATAGTTATTGCCAATATAAACAATGTAATAAAGTAACACATGCATGAGTGACATCACAAAAGTGAAACGTGTTTAATCATAAAATAAGCGATAGCCAATAAGGAACAGAAAGGCAGTCCTGTTTTTCCTGCCCCCACTTTAACAGAGTAAGACCAGCCTGCAGACTGAATGACCAATGACACCCTTACAGATCCACAGAGGTTTTCTATGTGCTAGCGAGGAAGTAAATGCACTGTAAAGCATCACAGAGAAAAATAACATCGTTTTTCCTCTTCCAGGTGGTCAGGCGGTGCCTCAGGACCCATCACCCTCCTCGACCTGCCCTCCGGGACCCCCCGGACCTCCCGGAGGCACCAATGGCAGCAGCGACATCATGGTGAACTTTGACCCTGACCCGGCGGACCTGGCACTGTCCAGTGTGCCGGGCCAGGAGGCGTTTGATCCGCGGCGGCACCGCTTCAGCGAGGAAGAGCTGAAACCTCAGCCGATGATCAAGAAGGCCCGCAAGATGCTGGTCCCGGATGATCAGAAGGTACTACATCTCCCACAATCCTCTTCATTCCTTCACCTCTAAATTCACCACAGCAAACTGATGTTTTTAAAGCAGTTTAATGAAAATCTAGAAGAAAACTTATTTAGCTGCTCGCTCCATTTCTGATTTTATGGTTAATAAAATTAAACATTTTTCATAATGACCTTAATATACATGATTTTAATTGCTAATGAGCAGAGTTTTCCCTTGTTTGTCTTTTAAATTTATATCTAAACATTATAAATTTTACCAGCAGTTTTATTTTTTATTTTTTTTAGTCTAGAAAATATTAAATATTCTTGTAACACTAGCAAACTGTCACTCCATTAGAGACAGAAATAATTTTATAAGATGAGCTGAGATAGGCCGAGAAGCAGAGTACACCTTTACAGACACACACACACCCACACACATACATGGGCAATTTAGAGTGACCAATTAACCTAACCCTAGTAAGTGCACGTCGGGTGGGAGGAAACCCACGCAGACACGGGGAGAACATGCAAACTCCACACAGAGAGGCCTGAGCCAAGGTGGAATCAAACCCAGTGAGGCAGCAGTGCTAACCACCACGCCACCGTGCTGCCCTCAAATGAAATCCTTAAATTAAAACATGAGCCGAGCTTGTAATTCTCAGGGGCTTTAAAGGTCTCTAAAGATAAAACATGCATAAAGAGTCATACACAGCTCAACAGAGGGCAACATTTGCCTTCGGTATCCAGTTGAAATCAAAGCCACAGCCACACTGTTTAATTCTAAACTTCATCATAAGAAAGGCCACGGCTCTTTGACAGCTCCCGTGCTGAAGTGAAAAACCAGGGAGCATGATGCCTGCTGCTATTGATGCCTCCTGACGGGAATCCTGAAATATTTTGTACTCAGCTCATTGCACAGTAGGAAAGTCTCTGATCAATGGCTCGTGCTTTCATAGTTCAGTGCGGAGCAGCTGCAGCTCCTGAGGCGTTTATAATTTATGGAGAGATGGAGGTGCTCACCTTGCTGTGTTCAGCCGTTGCTGGTTTTATAAATCATACATAGGAAGGCTTGGAAAAATGATCTGTGGCCAAAGTAAAAGATGAAGTTCAGAAGTGTGCAGACGCTTCTCATAAATGAGCTGTAATGTTCTGCTCTGTGGTTAAACCGCACTGATGAGCAGGGAAATCTGGCTCAAAGCAATCATAGTGTCATCATTTTTACTAATTACTATTTACATCAATCAGAAAGCATCAATATTCCCAGAACTCCTTTAAAAATTCTGCAAAGGGATAAACTAATAGCTGAATTTTTTGAATTGTGAAATTATTATTTATTAATAATTGTGAGACGATATAAACTTTTAACCAGATGTTAAAGATCCTGATAAAAGCTCTCCAGGAACGCAGTGGAGTGTGTGAGCCCGGCATAAATCTTTCAGATATCTCTACGAGGTTGCAATCTCAAATTGACCTGTACAGGTCCAAAGGTTTAACGCAACATCAGGCTTTCATTGGCCAACAAATTCCTTTCCTGGCCTAAAACAAAGTAATGTTAGAGGCTTTAGTGGGGCTGCAGCCAGTGTATTTATTCATTCAGCACGGGACTGTACAGCTGCATCAGGAAGGAGCTACCTTTCCTAAAAAGTTATTGATAATGTTTTTTAAGCACTTAACTGTTTTCCGTCATGCCCGTTCCCTTTGTACTCGTAGCAATATGAATACTGAGTTCAGCTCAGGGTTAAATGCGAGGTTTCTCGTGTCTGCTTTATCTTTTTATGTGTTTTTATGTGTGTGTGAGTCAATACGTAATTCAAGCAACAGACACGAGAAGCTGTTTTAATATAAGAAATGAAAAGTTGCGGCAGAGTCTGTTATTCTACCTTGTGGCGTATTACTGCCTTTTATACTGCGACCTGTAGGCCAAAGCAAGTGCAGAGGAGCTGCTGCTGGTATTGCTAAGTGCAGTTTAAAGCTGTATCTCACATGTTAAAGCACAGCTGTCCTAATCTTGACTGCTGTTCCCACAGTTTAAACGTGTTTGCTTAGTAATGATGAACCTCAAGTCACCACATACATGTTAGAAAACGTGTGAAACATTTCAGTCCATTTAGTGCAGCTGCAAGTTTGCAGTGGAGCTTTGTAAACTAGCAAAGCAAAGTCTGCATACATTTTACAACTCTTTCTCATCCCAGTTTGTCAAACTTGGCCATTCAGTCATATGCTGCTGGTTTTATAGATACAGACAGGCTGCAGCAATATTGCACTTGAGAGAAAACTGGGATTGTGTAAAGTGTGATTAAGCCTACATTAGGAGGGTGGTGGAGTAAGGGCCCAGTCACACAATCCAAGAGACTGGTTGGTGACCACCTAACAACCACCGGTAAGAAGGGAAATGTGTGCGTGCTAGTTGTTGAAATTGCTTTCAAAGTTTGACAGCTCTTTGGCCAGTGGCAGTCTGAGGTCGTTTGCATGGAAGACACTGAGTTGTCTGCAGAGCTTTGCCTAATGGCAGTGATGCAAACTGGAAACATGTTAATAAAAGCTGCACCTTTTGAAAAGTGTCCAGTGAGAAGTCACAACTTTTACTTTTGAAGACGAAGATTTCTGCATCTGTTTTGTGATGCATTTTTTCAGGTGTCATGTAGTTGGAGAGTCTCTGCAGACAACTCAGCATCTCCAATGTTAATTACAGGCAACCGCAGCAAAGTGACCAAAGCAACCCAAAGCTTTTGGTTTAGCATCCTCTTTGCAGCTCATTTCACCAGCAACTGCCAAACTGTTGATGGGTGCTTGGTAGGGTGCCTGGGGCCACCAACTAGCCTCCAGGCTTGTGTGACTGAGGCCTAAGTCAGACATGTGCCGGTCAGGACACTGTGATAGTTTTTACATCATTTAAGCTTATCAAATGTGTTAAAATGTGATGCCAGGAGGTTCTTTACATGTAATAAGTTGGGAGAGCAAGGCCTCGTGCATCTCTGAAGTGCCAGCAGCTCTGGCAACCAGCGGGATTTGATGGGAATAAGGACAGCTGGAAATAACACACTACGACCAATATTCTTTTGATTTAATGTACACTGACATCTGTGCACACGATGTTGAAATACAACTGCTAGTCATTCATATCTGAATATTTTCATGGTCTCTTTGTTGTGTGATGATTCAGCTGTTGCCACCTTTTCTCTTTCCTTTCTTCCATTTTCACCACCCTTTCTCTCATCAAATAACTGAACCTTCTCATCCTACTCTCCTTTTTTTTTTTTTTATTCTCTCCTCCCTCAACCTTCCTCCCCCCACACCCCACCATACCACACCCCCCCCCAT
>VOQJ01001839.1:3275-14240 GCA_015052665.1 Apistogramma diplotaenia | reverse complement strand
CAGGACTCTGGAGAAGTTAACTGCACACTGAGGAGGTGATTCAGCCATTTGACTCAGGTGTGTTGAAGCAGGGTTGCATCCAAAACCTGCAGGACACTGGCCCTCGAAGACTGGGATTGAGGACCCCTCCCTTATCTGATAGGCTACAAAGTGAAGTGAATAAAAATTAAAGAAAAAAATTTCGAAATGGGACCTGAATATTTGGATGAAGGACCTGAAAAGTTCCCTGTGTATTTGAATGGATGAGAACTTTCGCCCCCAGTAACTACTGGCTGTGCCCTTGAGCAAGTCAGGTTGCTCAAGTGGAGCTGCACGGTGATGTTTGGATGAAACCAGCGGTTGCAGAGCAGCTCTCAGGCATGTATGTGTACATAAGTGTGAAGGAGGGCAGCGGCACAAATAAGTAATAACAGAAAATCTATAGCTAGAAAAATAAAAGGAACGAAGGCGCTATGAGGCGGAATGTGCTGCCAAGATGTGGTTTTGAAGATGGCATGAGTCGTTCAGCAGATTGCATCTGCACAGCTGCTCGAGAAGTGACCGAAACTGCAGCATCGAGCTCTGCAGTTACAAGAAGAGGCTGTAATTTTTGCCCCAAGTGAAAGTGAAGGCTGTTTGATGCAGCTATTCTCTGCTGGTGGTGTGCTGAATGCCTCATCTCCATATTAAGTTGTGCACTGAGGACAGTGTTACTTTATATTTTCAGTAAATATCATTTTTCACTGAAATAATTTCTCAAAAGCGCTGAAATGAAGCTGTTTCCACGTCCTGCTATGAAGTATTGACTATAATTGTGCATTTCTTGGATGTGAGAGATTAGTTTATTAAAGATTATTGAATCAACAGCAATCTTAATTGCAGATTTCGCCATCAGCTGCGGTTGGCAGTAAGTGTAAATGTTAACCAGTCAGATTTTCTGTGATGGTAAGAGTGATGTTGAGTGTGGATGGTTTGCCATTTTTGAAATGGAAGTGAAGTGGTGAAATTGTGAAGATTGTTTTGAATGCTGAGTCAAAGCTTTCTCAAAATTATTAAACGCTGACGCTGGAAGGCGAGCCGATATTTTTTTGAAAAGCCTGACTTACTGCGGTGTGTTCTGAAGGAAACGGACCTGTAGCAGGATTTTAGGCTCTTAGCTGGGAGGTGCAGTGGGATCTTTCCTGGTGTTGCAGAGGTAGAAGCTCTGAGACAAAAGAAGCCTGAGCTGCAGACGTGAAGTTCTGGTGTTCGTTTTGCCAAAGAAGCTGCGGTGAAATATCATTTTATTTCAGCCAAATAAACAAACAAAAACAGAGTACACAATTAACAAATTACACTTAATATTATTACAATCAAAAGTTAAATGCATAGATGTGAATGCATGATTGCACACTGTAAAATACACCAAAGTATAGAGGAATCGTTGTCTTGCATGCCTTCGCAGCGCATCTGTAACGTAATGGGAAATGTAAGCCTCACGCACTGTATTATCCAGTCTTCTCCTTGAAGCCCGCTCACACAGAGGAGATAGAAACCAGACAAAGCCTGAGGGCTATAAAACACTGAAGACACTTTCTCCCTCCGTGACTCCTCCTCCAGTTTTCATCATGCAGCCTGTTCATTGTCTCTTTAGGCTTCTGTGGAAAGTTTGCACCGCCGAAGTTGTCCATCTTAATAATTCAGTTTAATACCAAACTAAGTCATGGAAGCTTATTATTCTGAAAAGTCTGTGAAAGTCTTGAGCAGTATCACTCATATGGGGAATATTCAAAACGCAGTGTATTATATAAAGTGCTGAACTTGGAAGAGGTGAAGTGAAAATTTATGATGTTGTCTGCTGTTTGAAGATAATCTTCACTGTTCAGATTGCTGGAAGCATTGAACTGACCACAATGCACTGGAAGATTTATTTGGCACTTGCTTAAAGGAAAAATCAGACTCAATCAATCAATCAGACTCAATCGAAGAGTGAAGGATTCTGATATTGCTTCGAAGGAGAATAGAAGTCAGTCTAGTCAGGAGGCAGCGAATCGTTGCATCTCAGGACAATCAATAGTTTGTGTTAAACTATATAATGCACCATCTGGATTCATAGATCGACTACAGTCCAGAAAGAGAGCTGATGCTTGGAACTATATATTTAAGACTGCATATGCTGCTAAAATATTGGAAATGATTTTTAAAGGATTATTGTTCAGGGGCCTTTCAGGACTGCATATGAACAAATGCATCATTTCTTTGCATTCATTCAAAACTAGTAAAGGCTAAAGTCCATTTACGTTTAGAAAGACAAGCAGATGGTGCGAATGATCGAAAAGGTTAAAGTTCCCTGTTACAGAGTTCACGTGTAAACTGAAATCTCAGAAGACTGGAAATCATCTTGTGCAGCAGCTGTTTAATGCACCATAATTATTCAATGTGCAAATATATATCAGCTGATAAGACAAATAACACCAAACCATTCACTAGAAAAAAAAAATATATATATATATATAATATAAATAAATTCTAACAACAGACAAACAAAGATAATCTGAAAAGTTTGTGGATAATTCTGCTTTTATAAAGGTGTTCGCACTTCCTGATGCTACTGTCTCTTTTAATTCCCATGGAAACTGTGTGGGTGCATGTACTTTTTCACAGGACTGCGTTTTTGTAGCCCAGCTTGTCATGAGTAGTGTAAAGAATGATCTGCTATCTGTGCTTTAATTATCTTTAAATGAGTACAAAAACATAACTTAAGTAGCATAAATTGTTAGTTTGTTGCCACATTTGATCCTACTATTGTCATTTCTGTCCATGTGCTCAGCCGTGGGTTGACTGCCTCAGGTTATTGTGAAGTTCAAAGTTCAAACCTGATTGCCGAATGGTTAGGGCAAATGCAACCCTCTGTATGCTCTAAGCCAGGCACGTCAAACTCGCGGACCGCGGGTCGCTTCTGGCCACGCCCCCTACTTCCGGTCGAAAATTGTCGTTAAAAATATGGTACAAATAGGCCCTTTAAGTTACTTTTTTGACATTCCGCTCAATCATCTTAACTGGAGGAGAAAGTGGAATGTCATTTGTACCATATTTTTAACGCCAATTCTCGGCCGGAAGTAGGGGGCGTGGCCGGAAGCGGCCCGCGAATTTGACACGCTTGCATGAGCAGTGGATCCCATTTGAATACCAGCGTGGCGCCTTGTGTTGCATGTCATTTCCTGTCTGTCTCCAGTGTTCCTGCCAAAGTAAAAGCAAAGATGCCCTAAAAACCAATATTAAATGCCCTTGTGAAGTTCAGTAATTAATAGACTGTATCTGATTTGTTTAATCTGTATGCAAACATGAGTGTGCAGTTAAAATGGTAACCTAATTTGTGGATTAAGAGCTTTTGAACTTTGCACACAGCCAGGATTCTAGCTTCCTGCTGGTTCAAGTATTTATGCTAAGTTAAGCTAATTGTCTCACTGCTCCAGCACAGTAACTGACAGAGTTAAAAGTGACATCAATCTTCTCATCTACCTCATGGCAAGAAACAAACAGGCCAATTATTCCTTTTAGAAAACAGAGTGCTTCTGCTATCTGTACAGAAGCTAATGTATATATATTGAAACTAGTAGCAGAAAATTATTGTACATTTTATGCCAAACACATCTAAGAGTAATCGTCTATAAATTATACAAATAGAAGTACAGACAGGCTGAGGGGAGCAATAGCATTATAGTCTGCATTATAGCTGTGGATCCTCTTGCTGCTATCTCCGCTCTTTGTCATTTCATTTCTGGCCTCTGACTGCATTTTTCAGCTCCGTCTTCTCTTTTGTTCCCCTGCAGCAATCGGCCGGACGTTGATCCCCCGTTATTTCAGCACAGTCTTTGAGGGAGGGGTCACCGAGCTCCACTACATCCTTAAACACTCCAAGGAGTCATTCCACAACTCCTGTATCACCCTGGACTGTGATCAGTGCACCATGGTCACCCAGCACGGGAAGCCAATGTTTACAAAGGTAACGCCTGACCCCTGAGCTTCTCTCACCATGAATAATTGATCACAGGCTATGATAATGGCCCAGGCGAGGCGTTTAACTGGTTAAAGATCAAATTCATTTACACCATTTGAGTCTTTTCTTCTTTTTCCCACTTTCATGTTGTACCTGCGTTTTGAAGCCACATCTGGTGGCTTTACTGTTATACGAGGGAACCTGTTTATGTCATGGACTTAACTGTATGAGAACTGTATTTCTCATCAGCTTACAGAGTGGGAAAAAAAGCATTTGATACACTTCTGATTTTGCAAGTTTTCCCACCTACAAAGAGTGGAGAGGCCTGTAATTTTCATTGTACACTTCAACTGTGAGAGACAGAATCTTAAAAAAAACATCCAGAAAATCAGATTGTATGATTTTTAAATGATTAATTTGAATCCTATTGTATAATATAAGTATTTGAGCACCGGCAACCAGCAAGAATTCTGGCTCTCACAGACCTGTTATTATTTCTTTAAGAAGTCCTCCTACTCTGCACTCATTACCTGTATTAATTCCACCTGTTGGAACCCGTTACCTGTGTAAAAGACACCTGTCCACACACTCAATCAATCACCCTCTGACCTCTCCAGCATGGCCACGACCAAAGAGCTCTCTAAGGACACCGGGGACAAAAATTGTTGACTTGCACAAGGCTGGGATGGGATACAGGACAATAGGCAAGCTGCCTGGTGAGAAGTCAACAACGGTTGGTGCAATTATTAGAAAATGGAAGAAACACAAGGTGACTGTCATCTTCCTCAGTCTGGAGCTCTATGGAAGATCTCGTGGAGTAAGGATGATTCTGAGAAAGGTCCGGAATCAGCCCAGAACTACACGGGGGGACCTGGTCAATGACCTGCAGAGAGCCGGGAGCACAGGCTCAAAGATGACCGTCAGTAACACACTACGCCATCATGGATTATGATCCTGCTCATGCCAGCACATGTCCAGGCACTTTGAAGTTCACCACTGACCATTTGGATGATCCAGAGGAGGCCTGGGAGAAGGTCCACTTACCGCTTTTCGAGGAAGAAGAAGGATTAGTACATCCCCAAGAACACCACCCCAACTGCGGTGCTGTGCCGCACTGAAGGGAGGATGGATGGGGTCATGTATCGTGAGATTGTGGACAACAACCTCCTTCACTCCATAAGAGCATCGAAGATGATCATGACAATGACTCAAAACATACATCCAGGGCAACTGAGGAGTAAGAAGCATTTCAAGGTCCTGGAGTGGCCGAGCCTCCAGATCTGAGCCCAATGGAAAATCTCTGGAGTGAGCTGAAGCTCAATGTTGCCCAGCGACAGCCCCAGAACCCGAAAGATGAGGAGAAGATCTGTATGGAGGAGTGGGCTGGAGTTTTTTAGATTCTGTCTCTCGCAGTTGAAAATTACAGACCTCTCCATTCTTTGTAGGTGGAAAAACTTATTTTCTCCACTGTAGTTTGCATTCATTGTAAATGTTTATATAGAATAGAATAGAATAAAATGCCTTTACTGTCATTATACAGCTGTACAATGAGATTGGAGGATATCTGATATCTGAAGGAAAAATTCAGAGATTGCGTCACACTTTAGTTAACCAGGGCCCAGTACTGGAAGAAAATATGGAGCACACTGAGTGTAATAAATCGTAAATTCTCAGAACAATTTTCTGCCGATTCATAAACTTTTTATTTCAACTATTTATTGTTTGTTTTTACGTTTTAGAAGAAATTCTGCAGTTCTTTCATATTTAAGTGGAGATGATTCCAATACTCAAAATACATGTTTTACAGCTGCTTAAACAGGTGCCTTACCTGTGTTTTCTTAGGTCAGATATTTGCACCAAGGTAAATGTCACACATGTTCATATTTGCCCTCTTCACTTCTCCTAGACCTCAAAATTCACTGCTATTTCTCATATTAATGACTGAGTCCTAAAACCTCCAGATGCTCCAAAGACATTGCTTGGGGGACATGAAAAAGATTTTTGAAGAGTAGGGTTCAGTTCGCAGTAAGAGGAAACACAAATTGCGGAGGTGAAATAATCCGAACCTGACACCGAGGTCTTCGGAAAGCACTAAAGATGAGCTCATCTGCTTTTGTCTTCGGGGAGAGAAATCCCCTGTGAGCTGGAGTGAATATCTGCTTCACCACAGTCTGATCCAGATGGCTCGCTGACTCTTAGTGTTCTTCTGCTGACTGTCTAAATGAATCTGAGGCCAGATACCTTGTCAGCGCAGAGCAGCCGAGCTAAAGGGATTCCATGTTCCCTGTACCATGAACCCTGAGCTGAACCACCAGACCGGATTGTTCTGACATTAAACAGCTACACGCCCTCTTGTTTTCAGGACTTGACAGCATGCACTCACTCTCGGGTGTGTGTGTGTGTGTGTCGGTGTCTGTACTGTGCAAAGTACAAAATTAAACTTTGTGACCTGCCAGAGGCTGTTAGGCTAAAGGGTGAATTAAGCAAATTATTTTCTAAAAAAATAATTATTTAGAAAAAAAAATAAACAACATGTGCCAGTGGGCATAGATTTTCTTAGCTTTCAGAGCAAGTAGACTTTACAATTTCACAGACTTTATTGGCTTTGAGTAATTTTTCACAATAATAGGACATTGATTTGCCTTTTAATGTTTGCCTTTTTAATGTTGCATTTAGTGGTTAGGTTGAGAAAGTTCTTCAAATTGTTTCACATTGATTTTTTTAATGCTAAGTGACATACAATAGCATCGTGCATTGTTTGAGTGCATTAAAAGCTCATAATGTAATGACAAGTAGTTCCAGCTTTTATGTAAAAGTGTAACTTATAGAAGCATCATCGGGCTTGAGAAAGATAACGAAGAAGTCAGAGGTCCCTGAAAGTTGACTGATGTGTCAGCAATAAGCTAATATCAACAAATTTGTGTTGATTTTGGGCTCTACATTACAATAAAATCACAGTGAATGCTGTGTTAGCGGTTCTAATCAACTAAATGTTGTGTATTTCTAATTTAGACACAATAAATTATTCAGTGTTTATATTCTGTTCTTTAAATTTAATTGAGTTGATTTCAGCTTCACTATCTTCCACCTTCCCTGTCCCACCTTTAGAGAGAAAATATTAAACATAACTGAGCATAAAGATTGGCGCCCAAATATGTTATCATTTCACTGTAACACTGGAGCTCTTCACTAGCTACCAGCTTGTTAGCTAGGAGCTCCAAATCACATAGGATTGGATAAAATAATGTAGTTTTTCCAATCCTGTGATTTCAAAATAAGTCATCAGACACATCTTCGGCTGTATTCAGACTGCAGACAGGAGTGGCCTAAAGCTGCTTTTCTTCGGGCTCATTTTGACTAAGATCTGTTTTTCACGAAACAGCAAATAACACAAATTATATGGAATGTGATGTTTTGATTTGGACCACTTTCACATGCGGCCCTTAAGCCAGGTATACGCTACAATTTTGGGCTGGCCCAGACGAAAGATGATGGATGTGAAAGAATTGTGATTATATCTTTGGTCGTGGCTCCAAAGCAATGCAACTGCATAACAGAGAAGTTCAAAGTTGGCTGTTGGAAGATGGTTTAACAGCTTAAAGTTTGACAGCGTCAGAAATTCAGGGTGACTGAATCTACTAACCAACCAGCAGGAATGCAGCATGGTATGATGAACTGGCCGACTTCTCTGGGCTCAAATGGAATAAATGGCAGTAAAATGGAGAAAAACAAAATGTTTGGACGAAGGAGAAATTCTAGTTGAGTTGTGGCAGCAGACGTCTTGTTTTCATGGTGTGTCCTCCAGCTGTTATCATGACTGCGACAATAAGGATGCAGCCTGGAAACAAATAGCCGAGGAATAACAGATGTGCGTCTTGGCTATCGTTCAGTACGTATTATCATCATACAGCCTGCATGCTTCAAACTTGACATCCTGCACAAGTTTATTAGATCCATGTTGCACAGTGTGGTTTGCAGTGAATTAACGAGGCTGCTGAAACCCCACAGCGTGTAGGCACCTTAAATCAAATGCAGGTCTTTTTGAACTGTCGAACCAGAATTCACCTGACTTTTACATCACTCCACCCCAGCAAGACTCTGGTGGGGCGTCACCAGCAATTGCTCTACCTCCGCTTCCACAAGTCATCTTATAAATGAAACTTTAATGGTCGAATCAAGCAATTAAGCATACCATGAAAGTAGAGTTTTACAGGAAGAAAGGGGATGTTGAAAAAATATATAATATATAAAAATTATAACTCAGTGACTTAAACACCTGCGTAGTGTATATCCCCTACAACAGGGGTGGGCCACACTGATAACTACACAATAACTAAGTTTACTTTTAGGAACAGTGTTGTTCTTGCCAGTGCACTGAAGTCAGGTGTTAGTTTCATTGTAGAAATTCTCAGGATCCATCATAATTATGATTTGATTTGGGCAATTCTGTACCAATCTTCGGCGGGCCGCATTAAACAGACCAACGGGCCATAGCTTACCCACCCCTGTCCTAGAAGGAGATATATTTTGGAAGTCCATTTGCACAGGTAGGGTGATGCATAAACACACCCTACCTGTATTGAAAGGTGACCTCCATGCAACCCAGAAAGCTGCTCTACCTGCATGTGTGTTTATGTTATTTACAGGTGTGACTGCCTACATGTAAGTTTGGGGAATATGAGGCAATCTCAGTGTTCCAGTATATTTAAAGGGAATCTGATTTTGTCCTCATGTGGTTGGTGGTTGGTGGTTGGGTGTAGGTTGAGGGTGTCTCTTTGTGTTATCATATTAGTAAATGATTATGAAACAATCCCAATAACACACACAGGAAATATCTTTTTGTTGTCGTGGTTTCTGTAAACAAGACTTCTCGAAAAGAATAACACTACCCCCCCTCCCCCACCCCAAAAAAAGCCTAATATATTACAAGTGTCCGATATTAACCATACAGAACAGGAACAGAACTGCCCCGGCCTGGTCAACAAAAAGCTAAATTTGATGCTCGCAGCGCTGCTCTCTTTTCATCTTCACCTAAATTGGATGAGAAGAATTAATTCATTAGAAAAAAAAATTCCAATAACTGAGCGTGTTCTCCCTGAGCTCCCAGCAGCAGCAGCAGCGAGCCTGCAGCTCTGGAGGCCCGAATCTCAATCAGCTCTGCCTCGCCTCACTTTCCTCTACCACCACCACCACCACCCTCCTCCCCGCCATCCCCTTCTCTTCCCCCCTCTCTCTCATCCTCCTCCCTGGCTTGCTGGCTCCCTCATTCTCCCTTTGCTCTCTACTCACCCCCCCACCCCCACCCCTGCACCCTCAACACTCACGCACATACACAGGCGCGCACGCGCACATGCGCGCGCATCCTTCATCCCTAGAGAAATCATCCCCAGCTCCCAACTCGCTCTCTTGCTCTCCCTCTCGCTCTCTGCTTATATCTGTCTCTTTCCTTTCCTGCTGCTGCTTCTCTCTGTCTTTCAAAATTTCTAATTTTGAGCACAATGAAAGAATAATTCTGCTTTATTAAAATGTGCTTCTTATTTTCACAGTTTTTGGCCATCTTTCCAAACAGAAATAAAAACACTGGAGTTACAAATATAATTGATGAGATGTCACTAAAGCGACGTCAGAAAGGGGCAAGACATGAAAGAGTGAGATGATCAGAACGGATGTTTTCAGGAGGCATTTTATTCATTTTATTGTAGACTAAATAGTAGACAGATAACAGAAAATGAGGACAGAAACCAAATATTCTTGCCAAACACAAACTAGTGATATAATAATCTGTGGTTTGCCTCCTCCGGTTTCCTGTGTGCTCCAGTGAATCCAGCACTTACTGTATTAAACAAACTTCCAGGTTTGTTCAATATCTATTTTGATTACAAATCTAAATAGTGAAATTTATGAGTGAAGTGCACATGGGCACAGTTTTTTTTGTCCTTTGTTCCCATGCAGTCATGCAATATTTCCAAGGTTTAAGTGTGCTAAATGTGGCTTCACCCCCAGGTAAGATGGTTAAAATGCATGGCTCCTAAATGGGGGCTTGTTCACATAGTTGATACAGAGTGTGTTTCAGGTACTGTCCATTGTTCCCATTTACTTTTGTGACTGTTCGGCATCTGGACAAGATGACCCAGAGAGTATTTAGTATCACACATAACTTATTGTGTATTTCTTACAATTGGATTTATGTGAAAACCAAACTGTTGTATCGTGCTTGGCACATAGTTGTGACATACTATAAAAATACTCAAAAATGCAACACTTAATAAATAATCACATTCATCAGATATTGTTTAGTCATTAAATTTGATCATTCTGTGGACGGTCTTTGAAGAAAAAAAACAGGCAGCAGGATTTGAAGCAGCTCAGAACAGTTTAATGTATTCATTTGTTCTCTCTTGCCTACCTTTGTGCAAATGCTAATCTTGCAGGGTGCTACAGACTAACAAATGGGTTGGGCTAGCGGGACACTAGAGTGGGTGGTTTTCCCCAGGTGCCGGTGGACACTCAGTGGTGGGCTCAGAAAACAGCGAGGTGTTGACAAGGTGACACAGGGTGCCAATTTGACCGAAATCTCCCAACCTCCGAGCCACCCCAGGTATCCCAGCACCTCTATTCACTCCTGGCAGGCCCCACTTTCCCTGACCGGTCTGTGTTAGCTCCGAGGGCACGGCCCTTGTTACCGGTGCCCAGCTGGGGGTTTGTGCATGCTGGGAGGTGAGCGAAGTGCAAAAGGCGAGTTCATGACACAACGATCTCTGCTGAAGTAAATTTAATTCCCTGAGTGGATTTATTTTTTTTCTTGCTGAGAAATTGACTAGCTGATGTGTTATTACCAATGTATGCTTTGCCTTGAATGTGGCCAGTAGTTTCTGCCACCATAATTGTTTATAAATTATGTATATATATATATATATATATATATATATATATATATATATATATTTTTTTTTTTGTGTGTATATAAATAGAAAAAAATATCCACAGCTCACAACAAATAACCCCCC
>VOQJ01001837.1:4989-22104 GCA_015052665.1 Apistogramma diplotaenia | reverse complement strand
ATAATGCATCCTACCAAACAAAAAAAAAAAAAATTTTTTTTTAAACAAAGTTCAGAAATAGTTCCAAGCCGTAAAAAAAAAAAAAAAGTGGATTAGCCTTCAAATTCCCCAAATCACAATTAAATCTGTGGTACGTGCTGGAAAAACAAATAACTAAAGAGTGCAGCATAGCTAGAGGCAGAAATCAGGGTTTTGTCAGTTCAAGTTACAAAACAAGAGTTTTTGCTTTATATCAAAAAATGCTTGTCTTTTAAAGTATGTCAGTAATTGACATCAAGTATTTTTCAACAATCCTACTGCAAATGTATTGCCTGAACCTGCAATAACTGATTATATTTATAGGAATAGGCTGTGAGCACAACAGTGACATATTATCACCTCTCAATTAGCAATTACACATTTACTGGATCCACAGCAAAATTAGCATTCACTTGGAGTCCTATTTATGTCATCCAAGAAATATGAATCCCAAGTTTACTTTCTCTCTACATTATTACGATTATTATTGCTAAAAAAACAATAAACAGATGCATACTGGAGTCAAAAGATTGTGGTAGATTAACGTGAGAAGAAAAGGTGGCAGCTGTAACATTATAATACTACAAGATGCTACAAAGTTCTGTGGGTTCTTCACAATACCTACACCACTCAATACACCAACCTTATCGGTCATCTCTTCTTCTCGTAGCCCATGCTAAATATCATACATTTCCATGCTTGTTTCATGTTAATCTAGGATTTTTAATTTTGATATGTTTATGTGTATCTATGTGTCATGGACCTGATTCTATTTGGGCCTCTTGACCAGATCATGCTTGTAAATGAGAACTGGTTCTCAAACATTTTACCTGGTAAAATAAAAGGTTTAAAAAAGAATCACAATATCAGCAAATAATTTTTTATTTAAAACAATGCTGATCAAAATGAAGGCTTCAAACAATTTTGCCCAGTAATATCTAATCACTGTTAAGAGTTCTCTTCCAAATTATAGTCAATATAAGATAAGATGAGCTTATACCAGCCTTCTGTCCACAGATCAATAGCAGTCAGCGAATTTAGGGACAGGCTCTAATTCTTAGAGGAGAAAGCGGAAGAGAAAGTCACTATAAAGGCAGAAGTAGCACTGTAGCAGTTGGAGTGTTATAATTAGCATTCAGAGTGAAAGCAGGATTATGTGACCATTGGCAGAATTTCTAAGTTCTGGCCCAATGGACAGAGAGTAAACTCCACAGGGGACTCCCCAGGGAGCAAGGCATGCTGGGTTTGAGAGGGGTTATTGGACTGTGCTGTCTCTCTGACTGTGAGCCACTGGGGACCAGAGCAGAGGTGCCTGATGGTGCACTGAAGCCTGAGTGTGACACCTGGGCTGTCTGTCACGGCCACAAACACTGACAATGTGACACTTGACAGGATAGGAGTTGAGGCTGCAACAGCTGAAGTCAAGACCCGGCTGACAGTAAGGATGAGAGGCGTGCAGTTCAACTCAATAATTTCCCCGACACACTTGAATCCAAGCCTGCTTGTCTTCTTCCTCCTTTCTCTTTCTTCTCCTTTCTTCGGTGTTCATGGCCCTTTAAATAAATCAGGGTCCTGAGGAGGCTGAACCCATCAATTAGAGTCGTCTGATGAGATTGGTGTGTATTAATCAACAGTGTGAGGCGTGCGACAGGCTGAGAAGCGACAAGATGAAGGGCTGCACTGCCAGAAAGCTTTAAGAGGAGCTCTGACGAACAGGCTCTTAAGATGAATTTCCCAGTGTGCATCACTAAACTAAACTGATATCCAATTATGTTTCCCACATCGACAAGCTAACCGAGCAGCTGTGAGCAGCAAAGGCTTGCAGTGTCAGAATTGGCCAGGCGCAAGGCAGAGAAACTCAGGACCTTGAAGGAGATGTCACAAGGAGGCTGGAGTCAGTCGCTTGAGTGAGCGATGGTCCACACGCTTGCCTGAAAGCATGACATTGCCGAAGGGGGAAAAACACCATTTTATCATTCAGTGCGATTCGCACCCTCTCTCCCTGTCAAACATGCCATATGTCCCCGTCACAGGTCGTCTTGCTGGCTTATCGAGTGTGACAGGGCTATTCACACACTGCTCCCAATCAGACACCATCTCCTGCAGAAAAAAATCACCACTATAGCACAGTGACGGGCTGTCAAGCAGAGGGCACCAACGTCCACAGGGCCTTGGCTGAGAGTCTGCCCATCTGGGGGAAGGGGGGCAAAGGCCAGAGGTTATGAGCTCGGGCGTCCATACATGGTACACCTCGCACAGACTCACAGTGTTGGCACTCCTGTCATAATTCAGTCTCCAACAAGGACAAAAGCAGTTTTAATTAAAACTCTGTTTATCTACGTTAAGTTTAAAGCAATGAAGCATTTTCATATGGAGCCTATTTTTTAAAAAAAACAAAAAAAAATTCAGAGTGTTAAGTGCTCTGTGAAATAAATATGACTTGGCATTTCACTGGATGACGCAGATCACTGTGACTGTGGAACAGGTTATTTGCCTGACAGGAAACAAAAGTACTATGTAAACCTTACCTGGGACTTTGCACTGGGATGTGGTTGCAAGCCTATTTTCCTAACCACGACATCACACAACCCTATATGTGCGAGGCGAGTTTGTGGCTACAAGTGAGCACAACAAAAAGTCAGAGGAATCCATATTTAGGGCACACAATCTGATGCTGTGAAGAGTTGCTTCTCACTTCTTGGAGTCTGCAAATGTTTACTTTGATGCCAAAGAATCTCAGTGGTACTTAGCCACTTGGCTCCAAACACAATGACACTGCAGATGCTGAATATATTCGCTAAGTGAGCAATCAGTTGCAAAGTGGGCTGAAAATTACACTTATCCCCCCGTGATGATATGCGCAGAGAAATAAATCAGAGCGCAAGAGAAAAAGCAGTGGGGCAAGGGGGAGAAGTGGTATCACCTGATCTGCCTTATCTTAAAAAGGAGCGGGATGTGGCAACTCAACTCTTCAGAAAAAGAGATAGAACCCTCCTGGCACATTTTTATAAGAAAGATTTCTGTGAAATGATTGCTAATCTATGCAAAAAAGCAATCAGTGACTCATTCATAATGCATGAGCAACGAGATACCAATTTTGCAACGCTTTCGGATTATTAGATGTTATCGTGAATGCAGCAGATGAAATATGAACACTCCTACCTGGCCCATTGTAATTACATGACTGCAGCAGTCCAGAGATACACAACGAGAGGGAAAATGTGAAGAAAGACACATACAGAGAGACAGACAAACCATCAGATAGAACATCCATTACCATCTGACTGCAGATAGCTCTAGATGGGAATATTTGTTTCTAACAGCTTTATGTATCCATTTGTGCCATAATTTATCAACCTAAAAGCTGTAGTTTTAAGTACATCTGGCTGACGTTTTAATGGTCCATCAATCACATGGTGTCATGTGATAACATTTCGAGATCATCCGCCTCCCTGAGCCTCTGAAAAAAGAAAAAAAAAAACTGAATCCAATAAATTGGCTGCAATCCCAGGGAAATGATGAGAACCTATTTTGAATTCAAAGCAAGTTCAAAGTATGAATGTTAGATAAGCTGCTTCTCAAATTAATGCAAATCAAATTTCATTTAGGATGTTTTTGTTCTATATAGACCCTCATGTACTGAATATATTTCTGTGCCAGTATCTAAGCCACAGTTAAAAGCCTGAAAAAAAAACCTGTTCCTGTTTGGATTATTGGATTCAGATTATTTCATGAATTAATGCAATGAACTCTTAAAGCAGAATGTCTTTCTTGTGCAACAGCCATAAAGGCACTCTGGTCGTAGAAATAATAATAATAATTTAAGTAATTCAACATATCTTCATTTGGTTTTAAAAAATGGTCTTAACATTACATGTTTGACAAAACACTGGACATACCTTTCTTTTTTTTCCCGTTCAAGCAATACAAACAGGTAGAGTTACAAATCTTGACCTTACCGGTCTTAAGAAGAGTGCTTCCAACACAACCTCACATTCATCTGGCCCCATATGAGCCAAACTAGCATGTAGCACAGCTTCTTTTCTTCCTTCTTCTGTTTAAAAATGTTTTTTAAAAAAAGGAGAGAAAAAGAAAGCCGACTCTCTTTTTTTAAACTCGAGTGTTAACGTGTCTGGATAACACCTGGAAGCCTTGTGAAAAGCGCTGACAGATTTCATACTTTTACATTCAGGGCAACTTCGACACAAGGGATTTGCTCTTAAAACGGAGCACAGCAAGGATGAAGGGTGGTATAAAAATCAATGAGGCTTTTCAAAGGCAACATGAAAAACCAGCGCCTTAGCCTGCAATTAAACAAGAGCGCTCCTGGCACTGAGGGATGACAGAGTACGTACAGGTGCCCTCGACTTCACAGGATCAATTACAGGATCAATACTACGACATGATACAATTCCATGATGGAAACTGAGACGTGGACTGGAGCTGCTTTGCGTCATGTGTTTCAGATGTTTACAATAAAACAGCTCAAGCAGGTCTGTATCTGTGGACCCATTTCAGAGGCATGAAAGAAGTCTTGTTGTAGACCAAACAGATCCTCCAGATGGAAACCTCTTTTGAAATTATTGTCTGCGTTAAGGACAGTTAGAAACGGGTTGTGTAAGCCATGAAAGTTGTAAAACCAATTCACTGATCCATTAACACAGGGGTTTTAAACCTCCGGCTGTTTTATTCCGTTGCAGTGGCTCACTTGTGGCTCTGACCAAAAAGATACATAAATATGGAATTAAGCAGTGGCTGTTTTTGGTTTCTTTCTTTTCTTTTCTTTTACATGTTTTTTCTTAGCAATCAGAGTTGTGACACTTTACACTCTCAGATTGTAATAATATAATTTTTTAAAAATACTATAAAATATAAAGAAATCATTATCAATATCATCTTAATATTATCAACCAAAATATGGATTTTAATCTATCACCACCCATCTTATCTCTTTAATTTAGCCAATCCTCAGTAACCTTGGCTATCACTCATATTTACACCGAGTCCCCCTAGCTATGGATGACAAATCCCTCCAAATAAAAGTTGTGGATGAAAATAGAGAATTCAACAGTGCATGGACAGATTTTTATGGTTTTCACTGCCAACACTGTCAGCTTACCCATATGCTTGATCTGCAGCTGGACTGTAGTCAAAATCCAAATTGTCTAATGTCCAATTTCTATGTTATTTTTATATTTTAAGCTGCTAGCTTAGGCTGCTATACACTTTATTTATTATAAAAGTGCTTTTAATGTGATTCATTTGCACAAACACAAGTAGGATTTACAGTAGCATGCATAGCTTTTACTCTGTTTATTTACTATTTCAAAATAGGCTTACACATGCTAATTTATATTTTCCCCCCACTTCACAGTTCTTCCATAGTGAGGTTTCCTTATTATATAGTTTTTTTATAGTTAAAAACGCAACATACACTCCCTGATTACTTCATTAGTTACACGTTTCTGGTACTGGGTGGACCTCCTTTTGCCTTGGGGACTGCAGAGACTTTTGTGATACAGTAATCTCTCGCTACTTTGCAGTTCACACTCGCTGTTTTGCGGATTTTCAATAAACAGTGTAAAATATTTATTTCGGAATTTTTCGCGAGTTTTTGCGGTACTCGTGCTGCTCTGTATACCAGTCGCTGATTGGCTCAGTAACCGTCACATCTTGTTTTCTTTTGTTCGCGCTCTGTCGAGGCCCTTACACCACCAGTAGCATGAGCCACTGATGCTAGTGGATCCAAGCTTTCATGTCATTTATACTAAAGTTTGACCCTGTCATGCAAACAGTGAAACAAAACTGAGACTTCCACACTGTAATACACTTGAACTTTGAATATGTTCAGCAGACTTGTAGTTTTGATTAAAAATTATTCTGGGAAAATTTTTAAGTCAAAATTTGAATATAAAATACCTGCAGCCTCGTAAGCATGCTAAACTAGGATGGTAAACATGGTTAACATAGACATCAGAATATTAGCATGGCCATGTTAGCATGCTAACATTATTTCAGTTGCCACGCCATGTTAGCATGGCTCTGCTGCTATGCTATCCCCTTCAAAGTCTCCCTTTATAAAACATCTACATTTGGATTGTTTTTGTTTTTGTGTTTCTGGCCTCTTGTGTATTGAATTTTATTTTGCAGTGAGCTGGGTGGTGAGCAACACTCATACTGGTTTGACCATAAATAGCTGACTGGCACATGATGGCATACAACACGGTTTTGGCCTTTAATGCTGAAATGTTCTCCCTCAGAGGCCTCAGGACATTACAGTAGAACGCAGTGTTGACAGTCTGGCCCTGGGTGATGAATTCAAGGTGCACAACCCTGTGAAGGTCGAAGAAAACTATAAGCTCCTGACCCGATATGCCAACTTCAGGCTAGCAAACTGGACTGTTCCTCTGAAAACAGCAATATGGTCTTTGGGTCATAGCTGGAGAGTCACAAGCTGTCATCATCAGTGATGATCTAGGATATGAAGGTTGGCTTTGAGAATGAAGTTTGCTCGTTGCACAAGTTTGAATCCCATGATGAATTCAAAAAGGCACAATGAATTTTCCAGGGAATGCTCCTAACATAACAGGAGAGCTAGGAGTGCTGAACAAGGAGACAACCTTGAAGGGGAAAATACCGTATTTTTCAGACTATATGTCGCTTCGGTGTATTAGTCGCAGCAGCCAAAAAAAAAAGCATAATAGAGAAGAAAAACCATATATTAGTGGCACCGGACTATAAGACGCACTTTTTGGGAAAATTTATTTGATAAAATCCGAGCCCAAGAACAGACATTTCATCTTGAAAGGCAATTTTAAAAGAATAATGAATTAGAGAACAACAGGGCGAAGAGGCTAACGTAACACATTCAGTTACGTGACGCATACACAGTGAACTGAGTACTTGCCTGGTATGTTCATGTAACAGTTATTCAGATAACTATAGCATAAAGAACATGCTAACAAGGTTACCAAACCATCCAGCTCACTCACTGAATTCTTCATCTTCGTGTCACATAAACAACTCCAGAGGTAGACGAAGCACCGCTTCCTCTCTGCGTCGCTTTCGTTAGACTGGTGGTCAATTGCAGTTCTAATTATTCCGGCCTTTCTGAATCCCAACAGGATGGCTTCGGCTGCCAGTGTGAAAATAACGAACATGTGAAGTTATATAATAATGTGTTGAACCGGGTCGCGCAGACTTCTCTTTGCTCTTGCATGCGGAGGATAAGCGAGACATGACTTCACTTCTCTTTAGCCTTCAGGCATATTTATTGAACGTGAAAGGCTTCATAAAGCACATCTCCCCATACGAACTTCGCGGGCAAAGGAGACATTGTCACAAGAACGTAATGATGTCACAGTCTGACGTACCAGAATTCTCCAGCTACCGTAACAAATGAGTAAGGGCGCCATCAAAAAAAAGTAATGGCTCTTAACACAGTGTTAATAATTTCACATGTACATCGCTCTGGAGTATTAGACGCACCCCCTGCCAAACTATGAAAAAACAGCGACTTATAGTCCGGAAAATATGGTAGTCGCATCAAATTTAAGTCAAGTATGGTTTTAGTTTTTGATTGGCAGACTCAGAGTCATGCATGGTTGTCAACTGCTTTTATTTGTTTTTGTTCTGCTGAGCAGAATAACTTCTATTCTTCAGACTCCTTAACACCACTTCAATAAAGAAACATAAGCTCCCCTCATCCCAGAGTGTTCACAGGTTAAAAGTTTGGGGAAGTCCTAAAAAAAATTCCTAAAATTTACATTCCAGTGGCATAGTAAGTTTTGCTAAGCAGCAGTTTCTGTTCCCTCGAGTCAGCCACTGAATGATGATTAAATGTTAAAATTTTGCATAGCACAAGTAAAAGAACACTCAAAGCCAGTACACTTGCACTTAAAAATTTGCAAACACAGGCTATAGATTATAGCACACCAATTAACTCTGTAGCTACAAACTGTTTAATTATGCAAGGGGGTATTGTATCAATAATGAAAAGAAAAGAAAAAGACTGCATGACATATTGGTGAATGTAAAAACTTTGTTCTTTGACAGCGCTCCTGTACCACGCTGTCTTAATCGGACTCCTGCTGAGAACACCGGCCACCTACCCCCACTTAGCGAAAGGGCAAACACTCCCATGAGGATCCTACAGCTCATCATGACAGAGAGGATCATCGTTGATTCTGCCTCTGTCATTGTATTTATATGAATGGTGGGAAGAGGATGGTTGCACAGATTTTTCCTGCTGTGGCCAATCCCACATCCCTTTTTACAGATATCAAGACATACGATTCAATCAAGTTTCCCGTAATAAAAAACTGTGATCCAACAGCCAGTATATGCAAATGCAGACTTTCGCTGTGGGAAGTCATACACTAACTCCCCGTTGGCAAAACCAGTAGACATCAACATGATATCTTGTCAGTCAGGTCTAATTCTGTATTCAAACTTAATGGCTCCTGACAAGCATTTCACCAGTCGACAGGGGACCAGAGGGAATGTGCCACAGTGTGCATGACCACTCAGCAAATTCACATTTAGCATTTCATTCGTCCTGCTTGGACAGAATGAATTATTCATCCTTGATTCTATCACATTGATCCACACAGACAAAACTCCCTAAAACCCTCAAAATGTTAAAAGTTAAATGGTTTGTACATCTCGCCCCTTGCTCCAGGGACAGCGCACTTTTTTCCCACTGTATCTCTCTAATTCTGACATTCTCCTTCTATCCTTGACCCCCTTCCTCACTCCCTCTGTTATCTGAAATCATCTTAGGCCCTCCTTAGATTCTATTCATCAGAGCAGAAAGAAGCAGGCACTGACATTGATATAAAAAAAATACCATCTGTGCCTCGCAGGGGTAAAAAGAGGGAAAGAGAATGAGACAGAAAAGAAAGAGAGGGGCTTCAAATAAAACTGGCTCCGTTGTCTCCCTCTTGTCCCTCCTCGTCAATGCCATTTCAATTGAAAAGCGCAGTGGTAATTAAATTCCAGCAGGGGTTAGGGGCAACTGTGCGGCATGCTGACGGGGGGCTGCCCTGACAAAGATGACACAATTCAAGAGGACAGAGGGGGCGCCAGGCAGAAAAGGAGGGAGGGTGACAAATGTCGTATATTCACATACACTGCCAGATTTGTACTACTCAATCTTTGTGACATTTAAAAAAGAAAAAAAAAACACATAAAATGAAATAGATATTCAGACTCAACTGAATCCCCCGATGACCTTTTCCCCAAATCAGGGAAATTCTAAACAGATCCATCTTCTCTATCTGCGGCATTTGCAGAATACTCTGTAATGCTTTCAAGGGAGTGATTAGGTGGAGAAGAATTTGGGAAAGCTGGTTTGTGTATATGTGTGTGTGCATGTGCATCAGCACAAACGTGTGACTCAGAAGGGCACTCGTCACTGAATCATATTATAGTAGTACTAATCCAGAGGCTCCTGCTTTCCCTCTTTCCCCCATTCTGTATTAGCAAAACAACACAGCCGGTTAGTCTTTCCCAGGAAAAATTAACAGAGCATAATGCTGACATTTTACTAAATGGCTGGAAAATGAAAAGATGCTCTCAGAAAGAAAATGAACTGAAATCACAGTAAATTCTGCACTTTAGCACGTTTTATGTGGAGCAAAGTTAAAGAGCAGTGCAGCAGCACGTGCTGCAATTCTGAAGTTACTTTCTAAATGGTTTGCAAATGTCTTCATAACGAGAGAGAAGTCTCATATGTGAGTCTCACTTTCTCCTTGAATATATCCTGTAAAATAATGTCTCACCTTCATTCCAACAACATTACGTGCTGCGATGTCAGGAGAGAATTTAGTGCCTGGTGATCTGCTAATACACTAAAATACTCTGCCTCCTACTGCTTTAAACATTTGGAAGAAAATTTAAGTTGAATATAACAGTGTTTCACTTCCACATCAGTCAATTTTATGAGAGCTGTCTTCTGCAAATCCCCTTTCATAAAAAGCATTTGTGCAACTCTGATGCCACCTACTGGACTTAGAAGTCAGTACACAGGTCGGTTTAGACTGAATGAGAAGTGTCACCCAAAACATGAATTGTTATTCATAGTTTTAAACGTTGAGATTGGGGGGTTTTTTTCTCTTCCACATCTAGGAAACTTTTAACCTCAGTCCAACTCTGCCCAGAGTAAAATGCTCCTTGGTCCATTCTGCCCACTTGATTGGTCAATTATACCTCAAATCTTGGGGTGATAAAAAAAAAAAGTTCACTGCTACATCTGTCCTCTTTTGCAGTCACTGCCACAGGTCAGTCTTAGTAGTGATTTAAAATCGCCAGGATTTCCTCTTTAATGGAGATGGGAGAGTGCTGCTGGACACCTGGCCCGCCGATGCTCGTTTCCCAGCAGTCAAAGCCACAGTCTCTCAAATCCTGCACTGTACTCTGGACAATCAGCAAGTCGGTTTCTATAAAATAAGCAAGTTATAATAGGTAATGTGAGAAAAAGACAAGACGGGATAAAAATAAGTCACTTCAGTTAATAAGCTAAGACGGAAATACAAGGACTTGGTGTCCTCTGTGAGACTGCACCCAACATCCGCAGCTTTTTGCAAAGGAAGCAGTCCCGACATCAAGAATACTGACAGCAACCACACAGGTGCTCTGAAAATGTAAAACTTCTGATTCAGGAAGAGCTTTAAAACAAAGATAAAATAATCCTTCCTTCCGTAACTCAAAGAGCTGCACTACTAAGAGCTGCAAATACCCTCTGAGAGCATTTAGACTCGACAGATATGAAACAATCTACTTGAAAATAGCTGCAATTCCCTCACTCAGAAACATTTGTTTAAAAAAAACAAATAAAAAAGCATTTGGAAATCTATTTGGAGTGGTTAAGACTTATTAAAATTCAGTATGCTACAGGCTGCAGGCATAAACAATGGCTGAACTCACAGGTTACTTTGCATGTTTGCTTTGTCAAAAAAAGAGAGGATGATACAAAGTTTTCTTATAACCAATTGCACGGAAATACCTGCACACCAAAGATCTTTTCTTGCGCAGCCTTCTCATCATTTTCTGCCACTCAAACTCTTATTTCACAGGCAAAGAGTGAAGGAGAGAAAGCCTCACCATCAGCAGGAGTCTGACAGTTTAGCTCTTCAAACATCCCTCATCAAAATGTATTAATTATAAGACCAATCAGTTGAACAATGTGAAAAAGTGAGGGATTAATCTGAATTATGCAAGTCACCTAAACTGGAAAGGTAATTATAACAGTGGCTAAAGAGCATTCCTTAAAAAAAATCATCTTCAAAGAAAAAAATAAAAGCTCAGTGACAATCACAGTGGTCTGCAGCACCTGGTCTCAGAAGTGTGATGCCACAGCCTCCTCCTCCTGCACCTGTTAGCTTGCTGTGGAGCCCTTTGGCCAATGTGATCCGGCACAGTGTGTCCAGGGCAGGGTGCCCCACACCCATCACATTCAGATGGTGCTGGTTGATATCAATGAGCTCCTGTAATGGATATCAGACAGCTGTAATTAATTCATACAGGGAAGCATCAGCTATACGGGCATGAACATGGCTTCTCTGCTTTAGATATTTTTTTGTCAAAGGTGCAGTATGCTACAACAGTTAACAACAAATGCTATTTGGCTAACCTGCTAATGGGTCCATGATACTGATTTATGTATGATGTAAAATGGTCTTGACTTTGACAACAAAGTGAAGGTGCATAACTAGCAACTCATAACATCAAAGTCACCTTTATCTCAAGTATACAGCATACGTGGAAGTCTCCTGGCCACTGTACACCATACAGTACTGTGCAAAAGTCTTGTGTCACACCTCGTTCTTTACGTTGTGCTTGGAAAATGGGAAATAGGTGCACTGATTTACTGAAATGTGCAATTTAAATGAGTTTGAAAGTCAATACTTGTTTTTATTTTCCAGCACAGCGTGAACTCTGAGGCAGCTTTCTTCTCAGTTCTTTCAGTAGTTTTCAGAAATAGTTCTCCAGGCTTCTTCAAAGACATTCAAAGTTCTTCTTTGGATGTTGGTTGCCTTTTGCTCTGTTCTCCGTAAAGATGATCCCACACTGCTTCGATAATGTTGAGGTCCGGTCTCTTGGGAGGCCAATCCATGACTGATAGTGTTCCATTATGTGTTTTTATATCCACGTATGCTTTTGTTGCATTAGCAGTGTGTTTGGGATCATTGCCATGCCAATCAGACACTTTCCAGATGGTATTGCATGGTGGCTTGAAATCTGATGGTACTTTTATATTCTTATTTTTCCTCCAGTTCATCCAACACCACTGGCTGAAATGCAGCCCCAAACCATGACAGAGCCTCCACCGTGTTTTAGAGATGCCGATACCTCTCTCCTGACCTCCTCTATATACAACAATTTAAACCAAAAGTTTGTCTTATTGACAGCCACCCTTTCACTGAGACCATTTCTGATGAGGCTTCAGTAACAGTAGGGCCAGCTGCATCTCTCTCTGCTCCCATGTCGGGTCTTTGCTGGATTTTTCCCTATTTCTTGAGAACATGACTTTTGGATATGGTTCATCTACTAGTAGTAGTTTTTAGGTCTGTCCCTTCTTATTTTGTCATCCACATGTCCAGTTTCCTCAGATTTTCAAAGACACGCTTTACACCTTGCTGGTACAGTATATGCCAATTTATCAGCAAATACTTCTCTGGGAAATACCTTGCTTGTACAAAAATACTATTTTATGCCTGTCAAACTGCCATCTTTGGCATTTTCAAGGATTCAAGTCAAGAACTGGTAACAAATTATATGTTTTAGCAGCAGGCTGTGGGTAACAAAGTGCCTAAAGGCCCAATTTAAAATCACTTTCATTGCTTAGTTGCCTGCTATGTGTAGACACAACCCTGGTTCATACCTTGAGTTAGGTGCCTTTTTATGCTTGAGTGATTCATTGGCCGGTGTTGAGTGGCTTGACAAATAAAAAAAGCATTCCTCGGAAAACGCTCAGGTGCAAGGACTGGAGTGAAATTGATGAAAAAGCAGCCAATGTCTAAAGAAAAACTCTATTACTATTAAAACTATTACTCAAGACCACTTTATTAAAATTCTCCTGTCTTGCTCCAGAAGCAAAATATAAAGAAATGAGGGGTGATTCAAGACTTTTGCACAGTAAAGTACATTACATACAGTACAGTGGTTATTTTTGATACATCAAAAATAAATATTAATGGGAATGTCATGCAAGATGCTTTACAAACTCTAATATTTTGTACCTCTAGAATATTGTAATGCTCTCCTGTGATGGGTTCACAGGTCATCTCTGAGAGGACCTTCTCACAAGTGCAGGAAATGGCATCAACCGAGTCAAGAACAGGGACCATGATGGATGGAAACTACAGGAGGAGAAAACAAAAACAAAAGAAAATGAACTTTCCCAACATTAAGTGTGCAATACAATAAAACATCTGCGCATGCCATTTTGATGGAAAACCTGCATGCAAATACAGATTCGTAGATGGCAGGTTTGACTTGTGCTCCAGCTTCATCACAACACTGTCACAACACCATTCAGGCCAAATTCTCTGTCTGAGACAGAAAACTGCACACCTGCTGGTGTCACCAAGGCAACAGCACACGGGGGTGCCGGCTAAGAGTTTAATTTTAATATTTTATGAAGGCACTCAACACCACGCTCAGGAGTATCTGCCAAGCAAAAGCACCGCCTATTATATTAATTACAGTGTCAGCAAGTAACACACGGGGGAGGAAGAAACCATTTAGTACCTTGTTAATTTTGTCCTTCACACCGGCAACAAGTACCTTGGTGCTTCGTGGTACTTTGGTATTAGTGAGGAGGATTCTTAATAACGGCACCCTGGAAGTCAAACAGACAGATCAGAGAGTTCATTCAGAAGTTTTATTCTTGTGCTTTGCTCGTGTACTCATTTTGCTCACAAAGTAAGTTTGTTAATTGATCCTTTAAATGAAATCAAATTAATAATCCTTCCTTAGTACCTGCTCAGTGGTATTATCTTTCCAGCCAAGAATCTGAGCATACCGCCTACAAAAACCAAACCATATCATTAAAATTCATAATCATCAGATGACAATGAACAGCGGTGGTGCACCACTCTGACGTGTACATGAAAGAGTGTGGTATGAAAATAAAAGCTACATATTTTAGTGCCTCACCCCACGTTCCTACAGCATTGTCCACTCCTGAAGGATTACCGTGGATGATCATCTCCCCTTGGAAAGCCCAGCTGTTGATGAGCTCCAGGTCCTCCTGACACCACCTGCAATCATTTTAAAATAAAACTTCAACAAAACTCCAACTTTTATAACCAGCTACCTCTCTATTATCTAAGCATGCTTTTGGTGCATAGGTGGGCCACACAACTATATGCTCACTAAGTGAATATAAAGATGACTGTGATTGTGCATTTGCAGCACAACACACGATGAAACTGTACTGGCGGTATATCTGAAACAATAAATGAACAGTACTGGTGTAAAATGTAGCATGATAAGAAATAGCACCTGGAGGATTTAAGGTTTTTCTTTTTTGGACTGCACACTGGTGTTACAATGCTGACCATCAGTCCGTCAGTTTTTCTTTTAAACACGTAAAATGTTGTAATTTAAGGCCTCGCATTCACCTTCAAACCAAAAGCCTGTGTGACACAATTTCCACTGTGTGACGTGTAATTTAAAATTTTACGCTTGCTGTCCCTTTTTTTGTAATACTGCCATGATGGCTGTGCAAAATAGCAGCTGACAGCGACAGCATACAGAGCTCACGATGGAGACCTGCACAGTACCTGGCGGTGTGTTCCCACTCTTTGAGAGGAGGGGGGATGGCTCCACTTGAATAGAGCAGAGCTGCGGCTAAGCACACAGAGTAGGCGGCGCTTGACCCGAGCCCCGCTCCGGTCGGCAGCTCTGACCACACAGACACCGTCAAACTGGGCAGCTCACTGAGAAAATAAATACAAAAAGTGTGTGTATAGAATTGAAATACTGTATATATGAGACTGTATATGTCTGCAACTTATACCTCTGAACTGTAACAGTACAAAAGCTGTCCTCAAAATGAGAACAAGCAACCTGTGAGCATCACTACACATTTAAAATCATTCTAATTAGTTCTCATTTCCAATCAATTGTCCCTAATTTTTTAAATATATTGAGTATACTTCATTAAGTCAAGTAGAAAATATTCCATATCGCCTTCTTTACAATCATATTAACTGTCGCAGTTACAGCACATACAGTACATACAGTACATACACTACTGTATTCAACAGAAACTTTCTTGGCACTTCTGTCACTGTCTGCCAAAGATGCTGCTTTTGGGCAGAGGTGAATACTGTAAACTAAATGTCCAGCTCTTCTTTCTCTTGAGAGGAAAATACATACAGACATTAGGGTGCAAAGTGGCTCAGTGCCAGACTCTCATTAGCAGCCATCCTGTCACAACCCATCACCTCCCTCAGACATGCCAGCGCCTTGTCAGCGCCGATTAAACCTCCCGACAACCTGCTGCTTAATGCTCCTCAGCATCTTTTCTGTTCATAGCTGCCGAAGCTGTTAATACTAACATCCAGCCATTGGTAACTATATGTTTGGAAATGAAACCTATTAAGAGCTATAGACTATAAATAAAAAATGAAAACTGCAGCTGCTGACGTGCATATAATTATTGTAAGTGGAGTGGACACAAGAGTTCTTCTGACATGTGCATTTCATTTTAACAAAGATGTCTGAATATAAACACATGGAGTCGTCACAAAGAACATAACATAAAATGCAAGAAACCCCACTATTATGCACTACAGCATGCCGTGCCACACATAGGTGGGATTATTCAGCGTGATTGAATTTATTTCAAACTGGGTTGTAGTTCTCTCTCTCTCTCATGCACGCACGCACGCGCGCACACACACACACACACACAAGATAGAGTAATTTTGTCATTTGTCATTACTTGTCTGCACACAGTCTGAATCACTGGTAGGTGGACAAAGTAATAGTTGCAGCCATTTTCAGTTGCACCACCTCTGGGCAGTGAGTTTACAGCTGCAGTCTTTCATCATTTTTACAGCAGTCCTCTTTGAGTGTGTACTTTTGCGAGCTTGCCTTTAATACCTGTGTAACCTATGAGCTAATGTAGATATTAAACCTTGTCTTTGATCTGATGCTATAACAGAATTATTACAGAAATACTATTCCGCACTTCCTAAATATCAAAGATTTTGGCAGATTTTTGTTTTTGTTTTTTTCAGATAAGTGACCTTTAACTCTGGTGAAGTCCCACCTCCACTACTCCTGCAAAAGCACAGACAAGTCATGATAACAGACTTCAAATTTCCCCGTTGTGGGACAATAAAGGCTGTTCTTATCTTCCTCTCATTCAGCACAAAATGGCCCATATGACAAAATTAACACCTCTATACACCTGTATTTTATAATGCTTTTTCTGACAAAAATTTATACAAATATGCTATTTTTATGACAGCCATTATGTTTCTGTTTTAGTAAAAATAAGAAAATAATAAGAATAGCAGCAATCTCTCACCCTGATCCAAACAGCGAGAGGTAGAGGTAAAGGAAAGATAAGGTAGCCATGTTGCAAGTATCCAAGCTTCCATTGGTTACACCAATAAATTCCCGCAATCTCTTCACAAGTTCAGCATCCAGACGTTGTAGCTCGTCCCTCTTACCTAACAACATCAATTTAAAGGACATATTTTCACAAGAACATATTTTGATCTGTAGTTGTACAAAACCAAAGCTCATAGTGCAATATACAAGAATTGTTTTAAAATGTATTCATCAATTAAGAGTCTCATTAGCTAAGAGTGTCCAAAGGATGATATTATAATAATATACTTAGACAATAATTGGAAAATTATGGCTGCAAAAGGCCTTGATAAACATTGCTGACCCAGAAGCTCATCAATTAAATCACTCTGGGTAGTGGTGAGCTTATAGTAACACCAATTATTCTCCAACAGTCCTGCCTTTAATGAAAAAGCATTTAAAGTTTGTCTCTCACTTACCTACAGACCCACACAACACTGATGCAGTGAACATATTGCTCTACCATCCAATAAAATTAGGCCATAA
>VOQJ01001830.1:19623-30233 GCA_015052665.1 Apistogramma diplotaenia | reverse complement strand
CCCCCTCCCCCCCCCCCTCCTCCCCCGTTTTTTTTTTTTTTTTTTTTTTTTTGGGGGGGGGGGGGGTGGTATTATGCAATACATTGAGTGAACAGTGCAATCCTAAATTGTTTGATGTTTTAAGCAAACTTGATGATAAAGAGAGCTGTGTGATGTTGTGCTTTTTTTCTTTTCTTTTCTTTTTTATGACTGCTGAAATCAACAATATGTTTTTGTAATTTGGTTGTTTTCCAGAGCACCCCCAAAAATATTGCCACGACAACACTGGATGCATGACACAGTTTGTCAACAGAACCTTTGAATCTGTGAGTAGTCCTTTCTCAGAATTTTAACCAAATAGGGTAATGAAAAGATAAGATGATGCTGCCCTCTGTTGGAGAGAAGGAAGATTAACGGAAGGCTGAATAGGAGTGAAAGGACTCTAGATTGTATGATAAGGATGAGGATATACAGTACAGTACCACACCAGCCACTATGATCAACCTGCAGCAGCTTTGGACCTGCAGTTCTGCCACCTACAGGAAAAAAAGAGCTACAACAGGACCAGTTTAAGTTTGACATGTCTGTCATCTAACATATTTTGTATTCCTCATTACTGGAGAATGGGAGCGAGTTATTTTGAAGTGAAGAACAGTGTATGAAAATTACCAACAAAAAATGAACATGCAGTAATTTTTGCAGGTGGCAGGGATGCTTAACACAGGTCCTCCCTGTGTTAAGAGCCTCCATGCCCTTATTACAGTGTGTGTGTGTGAGTTTGTGTGCAAACAAGTTCAATGTGAATAGAATTTGTCGCTTTTGAAAGAGAAGTTTGGTCATTTTCAATTTGCAATCCAAAAATAAATAAATAACGAGGACACACACATAAATATTTCTCCGCCGCCACTAGATGAGCAACCTCACGGAGCCCCAAAGTCTACTGAAAGAAATTGCCAAGCAGACGTCTGGTGAACTTTCTTCAGTGGAAGTGATTGCATATGTTGAGGCCTTGAGTAGATCCACATCAAGACTGGCTGCCGCAGAGAAGGATTACGCTGTCAAACCATCTGCCATCAACTCAACTCTTTCAGTAATCTTTGTTTACCATTCTTGTTTCTCAGTCAACAGTTGGAAGTCTGCCTGAAGTGCAGTTATGCTTTGAACTGGTTAAAAAAAAGAAGTGCTTATGTCTTGAAGATGCTATCTGATATTATTTTTTGCTAATTTATAACATTTATTATTAGCGCTTACTGATATGTTCAAAGACTGACAGTCACGAGACATCAGAATTATCCACCAACTGTGTCTCAGCACAGTGCACTCAGAAGCTGCAGCTTGTTATTAATAAAAAAGACAAAACACATAAATCCATGTAAACATCCCATTCATACCTAATTGGAAGCATATTGCAGTGCAGACACAGCATACATTACACGCTGTATTATTGTACAACATGTTAAAAACACCTTCTCAAACAGAAATTAGTGAATGCAGTAAACAACCTGGTGGAGAAGGATGAACTGGTGGCTTGGAGCAGAATGAAAGAAGAGCGTCGTGAGCATACCATCACCAGGCTGCTGCATTTCGTAGAGGAAGGCGCTCTGTCTTTGGCCAGCAATTACAAAACTCCAACAGAGCTCAGAATCAAAGCTACCGAAATGGGTGAGGCTTCCGCCTAATTGTCACTGTGATACTTTGTGTCATTACTGAAGCAAATAAAAAGAGTGCTTTATATTTACATACACTGAAAAAAACCCCAGAAAATCTACTGGTTTTCTGCCAGCTAAATGCTAAATGGTAACATTCAATATGTGGGTCAAATATGCAGAATAAAAGAAAATCATAGTGAAAATTCCTTCATTTTAAAAATGGCACATTTTGTTTTTATTTTTTTGACTGTATAAACAAAAGACACAACAGGCAGTTGGAAAAACCAAACAATATGAAATTTAATATAGCATTAAGATTGGTATGCATTAATTAGATATGGTATAGAGTAATTACAGTGTAATAACATGCGTTACCATAGTATGCCCTTTCTCCTGCTCCTAAATGATTTATTTAGGAGAAAAATAATTTGTATTCCAAGTCATAACCTCTTATTAGACCTAGAAAATGTTTTAATCGCTTTTATTGTCTTTTTCCTGTATTCCAAATACAAATACAGTGTGTTATGATTTGGTTTACTGTGACCGGTGTTTGGACAGCGGTGACTGTCAGGGCGTGCCCGAGTCTTATCGCTAACAGCGACTGTTTTCTCTGCTCATCTCTTGGGTTTGGTGAGGCTTTGAAATGGAGAGGGTTATCCCTGACCTCTTTTTTTTTTTTTTGATCCTCAACCACAGAACTGAAACTCTTCACCTTCGAGGCTCATCACACAAAAACCAAACTGTCTGCTTGGATGGGAGGAGATCGTATAAATCTAACACCGAAAGTGAGAGCAGAGGAGAACAGAAACGGTAAAGTGGCTTAAAGTCTAAAAGCGAGAATTCAAACGCAGTCTGTGCCGAAAAGAAAAGTTTGTATTGATGTATTTTGTTTCCTTCAGGAAGTGTGTCAGTGGTGTTTGTGCGATATGACAGCATCAGTGACATCCTGAAGCCGAGCAGCGACCCGGGTGTCACTGACTACTCTCGGTATGCAGGGACAGGGGAAATCACTGTCAACTCCCAAGTCATTGCAGCAGGCATCAAACCTGCTGACGTTTACCAACTTGACCATGTCACCTTCACTCTGAGGCACAATGAGGTAAAGACTGCACAGACTGCTGAGGCAGGCTACATTTGTAGCATTTAATGTCAAAACATATGCTCCTTCATAAAGTCGCTGCTCCTGTACACAAAACTGCAGCGAGGTTTTTTCCTTAGAAATGTCACATATTGGAGCAAGAGGATTTCCCCTTTTGTTTCGGCTGCTTTTAAATCCCTATACGATTTCAGTTTAATCCTTTTCAGCACGGTTCCCGCTACGATTAAGAGCAGCATTTTAAAATAATTCATATTATTCAAGGATTTTCTTTTCTAAATGTTGTTTAAGAAGCAAATTAAAGACACTGTGGAAACAAAAACATGGCCGCTCACTTCTGTGCTACTTTAAAATTGCAGTCAAACTTTGGATGCTACAAATGAGTCATTTATCAACATTAGCTAATAGGATCTTGTTCAGTTCTCGCGTCAGTATCTCATCATATATATCCTTGTCAGACTGGGGCACTGCGCTTTTGTTGTGAGAAATAGCTTCCTCAGTCCCAGATTGGGTCTGGCAGTAACCTGATAACTGCCAGAGTTTCCATTAAAGTCAAATTTGAACAAACTCACATGGGAGGAACAGTTAGTGCTTTGTGTAAAGTTTTTATGAAATTTTAAGATTTCACTCCATGTATTTTGGCAATGACCTTTCATTTAAGGGAAATAGCTGAGGAAACATGAAGAAATGATGGGAAAATGTGGGTAATGAGATAAACAGCCCTAAAAATTAATGTACTGGTACTTTCTTTTAGGATAATTAAAATGTATGAAAAAGTAAAATCATTATTTTTGTTGGACCCGTGAGTATTAAGGCTAACAAATGACGTGTTGATTTATTTTTGAGCGGCAGAAATGCTCTGTAAATTGCCTTTGAAGTGCAACAATCAATAATTTCGGCTCCTTTTTTTTTTTTAACTACAAGGAGTTTTTCCCTGTGATGCTTTTTGTCTTGCCTGCTACTACAAATTGAATTTAAATTATATATAAAGAGGCTGTTTTACCAGCTGTTCTAGATAAACACAATAAAGAAAGACATCATCTGTATATGAAAATTAATTTATGACAAATCTAATGACCCATTCTTCACATTCTGTGATATGAATTTTCTGTACTTGTGTCACACGAAAACCAGGAAAAAGGCAAAGCTCATAAATCGTTTAAGACTCAATAACAGACCAACAGAAAATAATGCAAAAAAAAAAAAAAAACTTTTTTAAAAACGAATCTGCTCCACTCAGACTTTGCTATGACGAGCCCTGTTCTGGGATCAGTTTAAGCCCCTATTGATTTGGTATCCCAAAGCAGTGAGCTGCAAAAACTAATAATAACTCCACAGTTAACAGAGTCTTTGTTCCTCTCCCTCCCCTGAAGCCCATAGACACTAAAGCTGATGTGACGAAGTGTGCCTTCTGGGAGTATGAGGCGGATAGCCTGCAGGGCCGGTGGGCCACTCACGGCTGCAAGACGGTGCACTTCAGCAGCAATGAAACTACCTGCTCCTGCAATCACCTCACACACTTCGCTATCCTCATGTCCTCCGGGCGAGCCAACGTGAGTGAGCATACAATAGACTGCAACAGCGAAATATAAAGGAATTTGTTTAGCAACTGTTTTCGCTAGCAGTGGGAATTTTCAGTTAATGTTTAAAAGTATTCTGTTCTGCGCTGTTTTGCCTCAGTTTTAAGTGATACGCTGTTTTTGTGCTTAAGTCGTGTGCTATTAGTATCCTGTGAAAAGCGGATTAGATCATAGTCAGCTGCTCAGCTCATTGGTCTTTCAGGTTATCTGAGAAATTCCAAATCTCCAGCTTTGGATGTGTGTTTTATCTGTGAATAATTAATACCTAAAATATGGTGAACGTTCCTCCTAAATGTATTGAAAGCACTGCTTTTTTTTTTTTTATAGTACTGTAGTAAGAAGAAAAAAACATTCTCAACTAAAACTAGATGCAGAGGAAGTGTGTACGGATCCTAGAGCCAAGGTGACTCACTGCACGTATTTGGCATCACCAAGAGACATACACCCACTGCTTTTAAAGGACTCTCTGCAATCTCCTCCCAGTTTACTGTTAATTTGAATCCAAACTTTAGATTGTGTTGTGAATTCCAAATCCGAGAGTCGACAACATTATGAGGACAGACCACATGCCTGCTGTATTTAAACCAGTAAAGCCCCAGTATGGCTACAATTACAGCATGCTGCTGCAGCCTCAGCCTGTACCTGTATTATACCAAGTGTTTCCAAGCAGAAAACACACAACAGCCAACAGCTCCGGCACACCATGAAACTGTGAATGAAACGCATCCCTTTCCATTTGCTTCTCAGCTGGTGGCCCACTATACCATCCTGACCCGGATCACCCAGCTGGGAATGATCATCTCCCTCATCTGTTTGTTCATGTGCATCTTCACCTTCTGGTTCTTCAGTGAAATTCAGAGCACCAGAACCACCATCCATAAGAACCTGTGCTGCAGCCTCTTCATGGCCGAATTCATCTTCCTGGTGGGGATCAACATGTACACGCATAAGGTGAGGACGAGACATGAAATAGCTTCCATTTGCCTAATCTATGACTGATGGTTCAGATATTTGGTGTAAGTGTCTGTTGCAGCTCAACACACACTGGCTACACAAATACATCGTAGTGTGTGGATACAGAATAGCTACTTTTGCACGTTGTAAAGTTGTGAAATCTCTCTCTTCTTTCTCTTGTCTCTTTCTTGGCAGCTTTTCTGCTCTGTGATTGCAGGGCTGCTGCACTATTTCTTCCTCGCGGCTTTTGCCTGGATGTGCATCGAGGGCATCCATCTGTACTTAATAGTGGTTGGCGTCATCTACAACAAAGGCTTTCTGCACCGCAACTTTTATGTTTTCGGCTACGGAAGCCCAGCGGTGGTGGTGGCCATCTCGGCGACACTAGGCTCCAAGTATTACGGCACTGATAAAGTGTAAGCTGGAAATATTTGCGGCTTTTATTTGCGTACATAAATGTGGGCAGACAAAGGCTTGTAAAATGACTTCTTCTGTTTCCAAACTCATTCGGGAAGCAAGATAAACAAATTACATTAATTAGAAGTACGAGGGGACATAGATTAAGTTTGGCCTGGAGGGACGCGAGGGAAGTTGAAGATGGTTGTGCTGTGGCGCAGAAAATAAATTCTCAAATGTTTTGGGTTCCATAGAGAGCTTGATAAAAAAAAAAATCTCTTAAAACTGTAGTCCTGTTGTTTATTAGTGTTGTGCAAAAGAAGTGTTGATAGCTTTCTGTATTTGTAACCCTTAGAGAAGACAGCCATGTACCAATAGTGTTATTAACATAAGGCTAAATCAGACTTTTAAAAAATTCTAATATGCTAAAATATGATTTTAAAGTTTTAAAATGTTTGTTAAATAATCCTGAATTATAGGTGCTGGCTCAGCACAGAAAACCACTTCATATGGAGCTTCATTGGACCCGCATGTTTGATCATTCTGGTAAAACACAAGCAATTTGTTAAAATAATAATTCAAATCAGCACATACAGTAAAGAGTGTTGTTATTTTTTAAAAAACACCTTTTCCGGTTTCCATTGAAGGTCAATCTCTTGGCTTTTGGAGTAATCATGTACAAGGTATACCGCCATACAGCTGTGAAAAAGCCTGAAATCAGCCACTATGAAAACATCAGGTAGGATTATTGTGATTCACGTTGAGTAGGTTGCCGTGGGTTTCTTATTGTTTCGAATGTGGTGCCCTTGCAGGATTAAGTTACAGTTAATTTCGGGATGTGCGGGGAGTTAAAATCCGTGATCTCGCCCTCTCAGGTCCTGCGCCCGTGGTGCCTTGGCTCTGCTGTTCGTGCTCGGTGCCACCTGGACTTTCGGAGTCTTGCACATTCTCAATGAGACAACCCTCACTGCCTATTTGTTCACCATCACCAACACCTTCCAAGGGATGTTCATTTTCATTTTCCTCTGTGTGCTGTCCAGAAAGGTAACATCGGTTTCCTTGCTTTTCCTTTTATTTCCTTCTTTATTCACACATAAAAAATAGACCCCAATAGAACCCAGCAACAATGTCGATCCCCACCTCTCTTAATATAGTCGATTGACAAGGTTCATAAGAAAGTTGCACACCCCTCTTATATTAATGCTATATGAAGAAAATAAAATCTATGCGTGTCTCCAAGGAAGATTAAATTCGATGGCATCCTAAAATCCTTATCTCTCTCTTTCTAGGGGGTCAATTACAGTATAAATGTTTCCTCAAATAATTACATATTTAATGAACTGACTGAAACCTTTCCTTTTATTATTTTTGACTGGTTACAAATTATTAAAGCTGTGAAATATATAATGCAGAGTTAAAACAAACTACCCAAATAAAGGTTTGCAACTATATATAAACCCAGTAAGTATGTACACAGCTCTGGTAAATCTCTCCACTGTACAGATTAAATATTTTTGTGTTATTATACCTAAAGCATAATTCTCTCTCTCTCTGTGTGTGTCTTTCCAGATTCAAGACGAGTACTACAGGCTTTTCAAAAATGTCCCCTGTTGTTTTGAATGCCTAAGATGAATTAATGCAGCCAAAGCCAGACCATCTGCACTTGTATAATAATAGTCTATAGTACAGCTTTTTAATATCTTGTGACTCGTGCTTCCACTTTTGGGAAAATGTTGTGGGAGGAATTTAGTACAGATGTCTAATAAATTAGAACATGTAGCAGCCGTAATTTCAAAGTGTCTTGTTTGCTTTTTAACAGACTGGAATCATCTATGCATCATATTTTTTGTTTGTTTGTTTGTTTGTTTTTAATCAGGTCATTTCCATAAAGTAGATAGAAATCATACAAATGTATTACCTTTTACACAAAAGCCATTCTTCTGAGAGCAATAACAGAATGCAAACAGTTCTCATATGTTCAGTTTGATTGAGTACCTTTACCTTTAGTGCATTTATAACACTCCGAATAATCAACGCGCCGTCGGTCTTTGTTCTATTCTTTTGTTTGAAATTGATTTGTAAATTATTAAAATAAATGTGGCAAAACGAAGCATCTCTGTGCTCATTCCTTTTCAGTTGAAATGCAAAGCCATCGAGCTTGTTTAATATATTCTTTAACCTTCCTTTCTAAATAACACACTGTTAAATGTACACGAAATCCAATAGGAACGGCTGTGCGTCCTTTTCATAGCAAACGGCAACCATTGGACAGGCTAATGGCACCATCTAGTGGAGCTTATGAGGCATGCTCATTTTACTCTAAATCCTTTTAACTGACACACGAACTCAAAATATATTTCTTCAGTATTTGCATGTTCACAACTAAAAAAAGAACGTAATAAATGAATGTGTGTTATCTGTTCAGAACACAGCATTGAGTATTGCTTAACTATCTGTCTCCTGGGCTGTGGGATCTTTTAATGAGTTTAAGAAACATCAGCCTGGGGACTAGCAATTAAACAAATGTATCAAAAATACAGATTTTTTTTTTCACGGTACTTAATTTGCATATATCGTGACTTTATTAATAAATTATTGTAACCCCAAACTTTTGAGTTTGTGAAACATTGCCAGAATGTAGCAGCCAGTGCTTTTTTAAATAAGAACCGGAAAGTCCTGGATTTTACAGAGCCGGTCGGTGCTCTCGCCATACTGTGAGTGACAAGAATTTCAAAAGTGAGTGGGAAACACTGTTAATTATTAATGTATAAGACACATTTATTGATTCGAAGCAAGGCACTAGCGAGCCACATCCAACAATAACCAACAAGAAAGCACGAAAGCAGTGCGTATCTACTACATCCAAATGCAAAGTCCAGTCATCAGTCTGTCTTGGAAACCACATCTCATTATTAAACGCCATGTGGTAATCTCTGTAGCTGGAAAAGTAAGTGCAGGGAGGTAAAACCAGCAGTTCCTTAATTGAAGGAACAGCAGAAATACAGTGTAGTGGGATTTTTCTTCATCTTTATTTATTTATTCAATTTATAATTCACCATATAACTGTCAAAGGTGCTCTCACGGGTGACACTGTGTGCCCTGCCCTGGGAGGCATGCACATATACGTGTGTGTGTTTGTGTGTGTGTGTACTTGTCAGGTGTGTGTTTCAACATTCACAAAGCTTACTGTAGGGAATGTGAGGAAGCACATCTTAGGCGTGTTAGTGTTCCTCACACAAACTCTGCAGCTCTATTAAAGTTTAAGGGAATCAGGAAATAAGGTACAGAAAACAGACTGACCTCTGGCTGGAAGTCTGGAAAACTCTCTTAAACAGTGCACTGAAGCCAGCAGCGAGCGCAGCGGGTGTCGTGTCCTGTGTGCAAGCGCCCGAAGGCTTAAAGCTAATAAAGTTAGGGGCATGACTTCTCTGACTGACAGATGAATACCAACACATAGCTGTGTGGTGTGTGCTATGCTTGTCTGTGTTGCTAATGCTCTTCTGAGCACAAACAGCAATAACAAAAAAATAAATAAATAAAAAAAAATTAATTTAAACAAATTATTTTCATCTACAGCACTTAGTTTTGGAGAATAAAACTATTTTATTTGATCTTTTTCTATTTTTAGATGTATGTGCATCTGTGCAGTGCAGTCCTACAGTATATACATGCATCTTGCTACAAATATCCCAGCATGGCAGCACCCTTTGGCTGCATGGCATCACAGGGATGTCACGGTGGCCACGCTCCTCTTTTACAGCGTCTATGAACTAAAAATAATTTTTCTTAGCTGTCAAAAAATGATTTTTTTTCCTGCATCTATTTAGTCTTATGTATTGAAACATTTTGTAGAGTTCCTATAGAGAGTGTAGGTCTGTCTGAAGACATATTGCATCTATATTTTGATCATTTTAGTGCATCTAAGTCTGAAGTGTTATTAGTTTCTATGTTGTTTGAATCTCTTAATTTAATTATAATTCAATTTCAAACCAGAACTGGTCACCAATCAAGTGCCATTAAGTACTGCAAGAGTGACTAAGAATTTGGTGTAAATGTGCTGCAAAGTAAAGCAAATTTACAAGCTTCCAAATACAATTTTAGGACAAAATTATGATACCGGAGTCATCCACTGACTAATGATGGGATGAAAAACAGGAAAGCAGGACGATCACCTTCAAAGGTGAAATAAAGACTGTGATTGCACAAGAGAGACCTGCATTTTGCAATGTGAGCATGACCCTCAAAGAAGACAGCAGTAAACGCGTCAGCTGATTGCTGCTCGATGTCATCACCCTCAAACTTCACATACGAACAGAGCTGTTTGTTAACTCATTTAGGCCAAGGCAGAATTTTAAAACCTGGTACGAGGAGCGGTGTACGACGTATTACGAATATATTTCAAAACCAAGATTTTCACTGATGTTTAAGAAGCAAAAGCGCAAACCAGGCCAACATCTTGCCTTCCTTTACTTTGTGTCTGGGTTTCACTGAGGGAATAGACACGGATCTCACTGTACTTTTATTCATTTTTTTTGACAGCTCAGCTGAGCTTTAAAAAAACGTGTTTACTTCGTCTTCTAAATGATTAAAAATCAAGTATTAACTTTGCTTTTCAACCTTTTTTTTTTCAATATTAAAAAAGCCATGTTTGAGTTGTGCGGTTATATAAGAAGAAGCACAACATGCACTTTTCATTGTACAAGAACACTTTGACATACAGACCAGAGAAGCCGGGGATCGAACCACTGACCTTCCCATTAGTGGGCGACCTGCTCTGCCCCCTAAATTATCTTTGACATATTATTCATGTCACTCTGACGGTGTCATGGGTCAGCGTGGCCTCACTTCAGAGAGAGCCAGTGTTTATTTTATTCTTTATTCTATGTCCTAATCAGGCATCTGATGTCCTCTCAGGGATCAATAAGGAATGACAGCCCATTTGTATATAAGGATGTA
>VOQJ01001818.1:5981-23589 GCA_015052665.1 Apistogramma diplotaenia | reverse complement strand
TGACGGGTGATATTGGGCCATCAGATACTGTTCCCCCTGTTTAATAGAGGGGGAACAGTATCTGACGGGTGATTTAAAGCCATCAGTTACTGTTCCCCCTGTTTAACACACACACATATATATAAATATATTGCAAAAAAGCGGGACAACTTCGCCGAAATATGTTGTTTGAGCTTTCACGGTGTCCGTAGTTGTCATGCGGTGCAAGCACAGCTCTGTGGTTACGAGCGCTGAACAAGCACGCGCGTTTTTTGCCGCTTGGGCGGCGCGGAGACAGTGGGGAAACTGTATCTGACGGGGAAACGCGACTCGACGTAACACCTGTTAAAGTTCCACCCACTATTTGTTGTGTAGGTGAATTTCGCCCGGCATCCCCCATTTGTCCAACTTGCGTACTGTTACATCTTGCGGGGACTTAAAAAAAACTCGCTTCACTTTTGCTTTTACTATTGTGAAAAGTCAACTAAATAGAAAGGGTCTCTGAAGGCAAACTCAAGGCTGTTGCGGTCACAGGTGGTTGCTATGCGCTGCTGTTACTGTGGAGGCGGAGTGCAGCGTGTCGGGACGGTCGGTCTAAGACGAGGAGACGTAACTGTCACATGCTGGAGGAGCGCTGCGAAGTTGACCTGTGGGATGAAGAAAGGAATGGAAGAAATTTAGTAAAATGGATATTGCTTGTTAAAAAATAAATATCTACAGCGAAAAAGTCGTGAGTGTCACAAAGATAAAAGATCCCAAGGAGACTCGTGCGCGCGGACGTGCCGTTGGAACTGGAGCGCGAGCTGTCGTTTAACTGCCGCGTTTGTTTGGGGACGTTAATTATACGTAGACTCTCAAGGTCGGAAACTCTGAATAACAGTAGTCCTTATTAGTAAACTTTCACACGAAAATTGATCAGTTGGTGTTCCGAAGCTGACGAGGACATACGGAGTGGATCAAATCAGCATGGTGAGTTTTGATGAGGCCTTTCTGCTAGCTAACGAGCAGCAACCTGTTTGCGTCCTTTCTCTGGTTTCACGCACGCGTGGTGTCTGAAGTTTCTCCATTGCCTATGTGCTTTTCTGTTTTGGCTACTCTGCACTTTTTTTTTTTTTGCGAAATTTCTTATTCTATGTGGGCACTCTTATTATATTAGGTTAACATGTCTAACATATTCGCTTAAGTTAGCGGTCACCGTTCCAAATGGCGTGCGAGTAAACACGAGCTAGTTAGCGAAACATGGCTGTTGGTGGTGTCACTTGTTACATATGGCAGCGTTACGGTAGGACACCCAACAAAGACTGACTTCTGCCAAAACGTATTTACGAACAAATCGAACTGGTGGTGTTGCTTTACCACGAGTTCAACTAAACGTGTCTTTTCAAAGTTGTATTACACGTGAAGTAAGTACTACACGTGATTTGAGTTAAACGTTAGCACGACTGAATAGCCCGTGATAAAGGTCATGGCATCGCGAGCCGCGGGCGTTCATTGTGAAAAGAGGAGAAAACATACAGGAGGTGGTTTGTTAATCGATCATAACACACACCATTTATCCAGAAAGATATTGTTTAAGGTAACTTAAAGAGCGATGTGACTATAGTTGTGTATTTGAAAGCGCTCGGGCACTTCGGTGCCATGTGCTCTTCTCGACCCTCAAAAGTACTTGTGGTGTTTTTCTGTAAACCCGGAGCTGCTGATTTTTGTAATATAAAATGTCGGATAGTTGATTGACTGGAAAGTTAATTAAGATTCTAGTGGTGTGTAGCTACTCTTGAATGTTGCGCACTCGTGGTTTTACAATGGATGACAGGTCATACTGCCTTGTTCGAATCATGCCCGTCTTGAGGCGGGTCTGCGCCATGTACGGGTGCATGTGAGCGACTGAGAGGCGGGACAGAGGTGATAAAGAAGCCAATAAAAAATCAGCAGGCTTTTACGTGTGTATGCGCGTCAGAAAGCTTGAGTAGTAGTACTACCCCAGGGCTCGGCTGTGTGAAAGTTGATGCCTTTGCAAAGCTGGATTAAAGGATCTCAGATGAACTGCGTTCATTCATTGGATTGGCCGAATTAGGTTTGAAGTTGGGGGGCTATTTAGGATCTTGAGTGACTGTCTTGCTGGTATGAAGTCTTGATATATGCAAGGCACACAAATGTTTTGTTACATGTAAAGCTTGTGACTTATTAAATGAGTTGATTTTATTTCACTCCAATACATGTCAGAGTGTAGTAGGTGCCAGAATAAGGAGTACTAAAAGTAATCATAAGAATCGATTTTATTCTGCACTGTACCTTTTGAAAGAATTGTGACAGAAACCATGCTAGGCATTTAACCATCACATTAACTTTGTAGTAAACTTACTTTCTACAATGCTTTTCATTTTGTTTAACAAAAATGCTTTAGCATTTTGACTTAAAGATTTGCTTAGATGTAACTTTTTAATGTTGAAATGTAGTCTGTTGCAGAGTTTAATGGTGTAATGTTTATACAGTAAAATACTTCCACCACACTACACAAGACTGTGTGTATAATACAATATTAAATATGTAAATTTACCAATTTCTTCTCATGAAAGTGCACTGTTGGGAGAAAATACTGTTTGTTCTGAATATTCTCTGTTGTGATAATCATGCAGGTTACCACAAAGGGAGCAGGTCTGAACCCCAATGCCAAAGTGTGGCAGGAGATCCCTGCCCAACAGAATGAGAGCCCAGGGGAAATGGACAGCGCACCATGGCTCCATGCCTGCCCCCCTCCTGCTGAAATGACTGAAGGTTAGAAGAATTTTTGTTGGGGGGTGTTCTCATACAGTATTTCAGCACAGACCAAACCTCTGTCACGGTGCTAAATGATAGGGAGTTGTTTGTGGCAAGTACAGACATGTAAAGCGTAATTATAGATAGATGTATGATGAAATGGTTGCTAGGTTGCTACTCTTGTCTTTGGGAGTTTCCAGTAAATGCAAATAGGCCAAACCTTGTTTTGTGCATTATAGTGTCAACAGACGTGAGTGCACGCCAGTGTAATGTCACCTAATGTAAAGTTATCAAAGTTCCACCATCATACAGTAGTTGTACAGTAGGATATGATGAAATTGAAATGTTCAGATTCACTAATTTGAAAGTGTGGACTCAATAGGAGGTACTGAGTGCAACAAGCAATTCCTGACATTCAGAGCTTTGGTTAGCCGGTTCAAATTATGTTCAGCTTCTTTTCCCCCTGCTCTTCCTTTCTCTTTAAAGTGTCATTTTTGTCTGCATTTTTTCCCTGACTTTATAGAAATTTTGTTTCGTTTTAGTAGTCTGTTTTTAGGCATTTTTGGCAATGGCTTCTGCTTGGTGTATTTTATTTTTGTTCATAAAGATGTGCTCCTTTATTCATCTGGTTCTTATTGTTCAGTCTTGCAGTTTTTTGTGCTGAGTAACAAATGAGTTTTTATTCTCCCTCCTCCACCTTTGGAAGCCATATATGGAGGCTGAGTTCTACATTGTTCACACTGTTCAAACTGACAAACTGTAATTTCCTTTAAGCCCTGTGCCAAGTCTGAAGCACTTGCACATCTGATTTCAACAGTGAGATTGTGCAAGTGGCACCCTCTGTGGTGTCATTTTTAGGAAGAGAGCTACTATAGCTGTTACTGATATGATAGCTCTTTATATACCTACTGATTACTGCAGCATTTGTGATCACTTGTTTTTCTGTATCTTTTTCTGTTTTTCAAGTTTTACAATTGGATGTCTGAATTTCCCAGGCGCTTTGCTTCCATGTTGAGCTGAGATGCCAGCTCATCCAAAATTGAAATGCACATAAGCCCTTGTGTTTACTGGTGTTCACATGCCATTTCATAACATATAGCTGGGCTAAATTGTAATCTTACTTGTAGTATATTTTGCTTATCCCACATTCTGGCTGTCTGGGATCCCAGGATTATTCACCTTTTTGCTTGTGGTTGTGATTTAGAGCCTTTTATTATTATATGGCTGCTAAAAGGCGAGATGTGATCACACATTTGCAGGTGGGTTAGTGTCTGGGCGACGTCCATTGAACTGTTCGCTCATTAGCTTGAACTGTTTGGTCTACACTTGCCAAACTTCCTTGATAACTTATGACCAAAGCAAGGTTGGGCTCACTCGGGTCAAGATCAAGGTCACTGTTACTTTAAAAATAGAAAAATGGTGTCCACTCAATAATTGGGTGACAAAACATGGTTAATCTAGTGCAATGGGCATAATTTATCCTGCTAGGCAGTACTCCTGTGTTCTTTTTCTTTTTAATATGACACTTATCACTTTGCTGTCATTTGCCTTTTATGTCTTAGGATACTCAGATGTTCCCTCTTCAGGAAGTAAAGGATACTACTGTGACTATGTGGACAGCACTGCTGACTATACTCCTGTAGCCACAGACACTGTGAATGATGTCAGTTTGTCTGACCAGGGGTATTTAGTCTTTGGCCCGCAGTGTGAATCCACCATAGATGATGTGCCTGAGGTGCAGCAGGTGTCTGAAGAGAGTTTGAGACAGTCTTTAAAGGAACGTCTCGAGTTCTTCTTTTCTAGGTGAGTGGTGTAGAAATAGAATTATATTTTGACATGAGTGTTCTGCTGTATTTGTGGAACAGTCATTTACCCTTGAATGGATTATTGCCTTAATGGGACGGCAGTAATAACTAATACTTTGTTTCATAACTGTAAGAAACCATGTAACCTCTAACTGAAGTATATTTTCATGTTGAGTCAGTCATTGGTATTTGAAGTTTCTAATTTGGCTTGACTGCAGTGTTTCATCTTGATTCAGTTGTGCAAACTGTGTTTCAAGTCTGTAGTGATCAGTGTCCTGAAATGTCAAACTCTGTGCATCTTGGACAAAAAACTTCACTTTTTTTTTTTTTTAAATAGAGAGATGTGTTAAACTGACAATATCAAGCATGACACTGGTTAATGACTTTTTCTACACTACTAATGTAAATGATTTTTAACATTGTGGAAAGACCCAGATCTAATACAACTCATGTATAAAGCATAGAGGGGTTTGTTTACAGCGTAGAAAAAGCTGTAGATCACAGTCCAGTCTTTTGGGTGTTGCAGAGAGAACCTTTCCAAGGACCTGTACCTAATATCCCAGATGGATGGTGACCAGTTTGTTCCCATCTGGACGCTTGCCTGTATGGAGAACATCAAATCTCTTACCACTGACATGGACGTCATTCTGGATGTACTGAGAGGTACAAAGGCAGTCGTTTTTTTTCTTGTAATTATTTCAGATAAATGTTTTCGAGAGTTTTGAATTTGAATGATTTTTAAAAATAAAACTTGGAAACCCTTTGCCTTTGTCAAACTATAGAACACATAATGTAATTAAAAATAAAAAGGAATGTGCTTATTTATATTTTAGAAAATAATACTTTACATATTCTTCAAATAAATACTTCATTACAGTTCTTGTTATATTACTTCTGTCTTACTGATTAGTTTGTGGTGGATTTACCCGTCATGATATTAATTGCAGTGTCTGCCAGCTTTAAATTAGAGGAGTCTTTCACTAGTGGCAGCATGTTTTTGCACAGATATTACATAAATGATACATCCATCCATTCTCTTCCGCTTATCCCGTTTGGGTAGTGGGTGGGGGGCCTAGAGCCTATCCCAGCTGTCAGTTATATTGTATAGCCTTGGAAAAACAAATGTAAACCCATGTTTGCATAATGTTTTTTTGTTTTGTTTCATGCAGCCTCTCCCATGGTGCAAGTTGATGAAACTGGCAAGAAGGTTCGACCAAACCACAGTCGCTGCATCATTATTCTGAGAGAAGTGCCAGAGACTACCCCGGTTGAGGTAAAGACAGTTTGCATGCTGACTTTAGGGGAGCAATTGAAGCTCTGTGTACAGTTAGAAGTGTTTAACATGTTTCTTGCATTCTTCCCACAGGAAATCGAGGCTCTCTTTAAGAGTGAACACTGCCCTAAACTGTTAAGTGCTGAATTTGCACACAACAGCAACTGGTACATAACATTTCAGTCAGATATGGATGCACTACAGGTATGTCCCCTTATCAATAACCAGAAGGTGTTTGGTTGGATAATCTAAGGGTTATATAGCCAGTTAAAGATCTTTTTAATTGCATGGTATATTTGCTCCTCATGGTGGCTGCTATATTCATTGTTATAAAGTTTTGTTTTTGTGGAAGTTACAATTCTTAACTGCCTTGTAAGATGATTGAATTGCTGACTCTGTCATCATGATGTGTTAACATGCAGCAGTTCTAAAGTACTGGATATTTCATTACAGTTCTGTGAAAGGGGAGAAAGTTTCAGCAATTAAAAATTTTTTTTTTTAACAAACTTAAAATTTAGTTTTCTCTCTTGCCCCCAGGCTTACAGGTACCTAAGAGAGGAAGTTAAAGTGTTCAAGGGGAAACCAATCATGGTGAGTAACCCCCCCCCCCTTTTTAAATGTAATTTTATTATTTCTCCCCGAGTCACAGCTCATTGGTTATAAATTGGGCAGAAGTGTGGAGCTCAGCAAACTGTTATATTAGATATGCTGCCAGCTGATAGCGTTTGTCCACACTATCAGTAAATCCAGACATATGTTTAGCCTTATTACAAAGTGACACTTGTATTTTCATGCATTTGTTGAAACATTTTAGTTGGACTTTTGATGTGACATCGTGTCTGTCTCTCTCATCTGATGAAGCAAATGAGATGACAATATGTTAAAGGCCCTGTGTAAGCCCCAGTGATGATCAGTATCGCGCTTGGAAGGACCCATATGCACTGTGGCTAGCTGGGTGGAATTTTTCACTAGCTTTCTTTAAATCTGTGTCTCTTTCCATACTGTACCTCTACTCCCCCTTATTATCCTTTACTCTCCTCCCCCTCCCCACCTACTCAACCCATTTCTTTCCTCCTAGTCAGTGCAGTGTTTTATGGCCTAATGACCGTGAGATTATGAGATCTGAGGGGACTACGGACAGTAGAGCTACATGGGTACTCTGGAAATTATGCGTCTAATATCAATTGTCTCTATCATTTTCACTGCAGGCCCGCATTAAGGCCATTAACACATTCTTTGGAAAGAATGGCTTCTGCAGCATTCAGGATTCAGGCGTGTACAGTCAGCGTGCCACCCTGCAGACCCCATATGACTCTCCAGTCTATGTGCAGCAAATGTACAGCCCTCAGCAGCAGTACCCTGTTTATCCATTAGTGTCTCCATCCTGGAATCCTTCAGGCATGCCTTATTTTGAAACGCCATTGGTGAGAGCTTTTAATATACTGTTCAGAATATCTCTTTAAAGCTGCTTTTAAACTGTCAATTGTAACTGCAAATATTCTTAGCCTCTATCAACTTGCAGCTGACAGAAGCTAAGCAGTTGTTCAAAGTGTCAGTTGTTTTTTGTTAGTTTGTTTTTTTTGGTTTGGGTTTTTCTACCATGGAGTTAATTACATTTCTATTTGATATGTAGGCACCTTTCCCCAGCAGTGGATACATGAACGGTTACAGCAATCCTGGGAGCTACAAAGCTAATTCAAGTTCAGTCAACACACATACTCCTATGAACAGAAACGGGTAGGTAAAATTTTGATACAAACCCCACATTTAGCGAACCTTATTTTTTTCCCTCTTTTCAACAGCATCCTAATCACTTTTGATCTTTTTTTCTTTTTAAGAAATAAGTAATTTCAGTGTACATCTGACTTTCTGTAGTAAAACTTATATCCTTTGTGTGACCCTAGAAGTCATTTAAAAGATCACCCCAGGCCTGGAGATATGCACCCTTCTTTTGCTCCGAGGACCCAGATGGATGGTGTGTGTGGTCCATCTCATCTACAGGCCCTGCAAACATCAGGGACCCTAACTGGCATCACACCACAGCCAGTCCCTCTAGCCTCCTTCAACCTCAAAGATATGAGCGGGGCTGGACGTGGCAGGTGAGTTAGCATGATCCACCTGAGTAACATAGAAATGATTTCCAATATGATGTGGTGGTCTAATGCTTTATTTGGCTCAGTCAGTTAAAAGGGGTAATGAGATATATTATTAATAATAGTAACTTTTTTATTTTAACTTCAGTATTGCTTTTTTTAATATACAGACGAGGCACTCATAGAAACATGAGGAAAAAAAGGGAAGATGAGCATACCACGGTCAGTCTGCCTTTTTTTTCTTCTTTTTCCTCCTTTATTTAAAAAGTTGACTACTAGGACTGCATTCTACATTTTTAATACATTTTTTAAAATTTCTTAATCCAATGTAGAAGCCTGTCCCTATAACAGAGACAAAGTCTTCACATCCAAAGTTTGACCTGGCAGCTTCCAATTTTCCTCCTTTGCCGGGATCTGTGGTCAGCATGCAGGAAGAAAGTGTGCCTGAGATGCGCCTTTCAGATATTGTGCGTGGCCTGAAGGTGACGAACAAGGTGAATATTTTTGTTTCCTGGTGCTTTCTACTTTTGAAGACTCTTTACAAAGTAATTTAGAAGTACAAATGCACATTTTTAATTCTAATTATAGTCTGCCTGCAAAGACGTTCATGCAAACATCTCAGAGGGTCCTGTAAACAAACCTGATCCTGTAGCCCCAACTAAACCTGCTGTTGTGACAAACTCACCAGTCCCAAGGTAAGCTTTGCTGATGTGTTAGCTTGAAGCAAATAACACAAGTGTCCATTCATGGAAAAACTGAATCACTTTTTCCCCCCAAAGTGCTTCTCCTGTAGTAAAGGAAGAGGAGGATATTCCTGTAGTGAAAGAAGAATCTCCTGAATCAAAGGGAAAAACCTCCTCATCCACAAAAGATCACCCTCCATCACCTTCAGAACATGCATCCTCCAACTGCAGCCAGAACCTTTCTACAGAAACACCCTTGTCATCTCCCACAACTCCAACATCAGAACCAGTAAGGACTCATTTCCTACTGTCACATTATACCTCAATGTAGCATTAGCTTACGACTCCCTACTGATTCATAGATGAATCCTGGACTGGTGTATTTGGCTTTGAGTTGTAGTCAATTGCACTGCACGCATATTAAAATGTACTAATGTGAAATTGAAACAAAATCTAATTGTCAGACATGCGTTGGTTTAACCCGCCAAACCCCTGTGGCTTCTTAGGCATTTCTTAACATGTCAAAACAAAGACAGAAACCACGCAGAGGCATCAGTTATGCTACTCATTTAAAACAGGTTGTCTGTAATCAGGAGTATTTCCACTCCACATCTAGAGTTTTGTTTTAACATGGCACACAGAAAACCATCCTTACTGTGGACTTGCACGTTGTCTTTTTTTTCCATTTGGATTTGTAGCAACAAGCAAAATGCAGTGTCAGCTGTTACAGAGCCTAATACCTGACCAAAACATCACCCCTGCACTGCAATTTACTTCTGTGCCATTGATGATTTTGGTCAATTGAGTATTTTCCCATCTTGATTTTTAATTTTCACTCTTCTTTCACCAGGGTCTTAGAAAGCTCAGCTATGCGGAGGTGTGCCAGAAGCGGGCCAAAGACCCACCTCCAGCACAGGTGCCCTCTCCCCCTCCTGCTTCTTCAGCCAGCCAACCCCTGCAGGAGCTCAAGGTCAACAGGGTCGAGGAGCCTCGTCCCAACTCCCGACACACTCCAGAGAAACGTGGAGATAAACGGCCTTTTCGGCAACCATCGCGCTCCAGAGGGGGAACTGGCCAAGCCAGAGTCCGAGAGACTGGGCAGAAGATTCGGGAGCATCAGAAGGGCCTGAACACTGGCAAACTGTTTTCCCCACAGCGGGGAGCCAGACGCAGTGGCAAAGAACAGAATATTCCTCCAAGTTTACCAAAGTAATTAAGGGAGGAAAATGAACTCAAGACAGAAAATATGTATATATGTAATATATAAAGACAGATGCCTATATTTCATGACTTTGTCAAATCTCTTTAGATTACCGCAGCGCTGAAATGATTTTAAAGACTGTAAATAGTTTTTCCTTTGAGGAAAATGTGGTAATGAATGAATTGCAGTGTTTGGTGATAAAATTTGATTTGCTAAATGTGATGTCACCATCATATCAAGAGATGGCTCAGACATGTGCTAAATTTGTGGTATCTACATCTGGTTTAGATGAGGTCTATATTTTTACATGTATGTAATCTAAACAAAACCTTGTGTCAACAGAAAGGACAAAGGTACATTTGATCTTCGCAGCATTTCAGTAATTTTGCATTGAAATCAGGAATATAAACTTGACATGTTCAGCTTCAGTGGGTTTATGAACTTGAAGGTTGGAGTAGCAATATTTGCAAAGTCTTGCTCTGCAAGTAGTGAATCTTAGTGAAATGTTGTCTTGGGCTTATAATCCTTATTGGGTTTTGTATTTTGCAATTTTCTGTGGTGCATAATTAGTACTACTGATATTGGAATATGTGGAGTAGATCTTGTCATTTTTATTAGATTTTATCTAAACTTATTTTTAAAACTGAGCATAAGTGTTCAGAGGCTTTGCCGGCCAAATAAACGATTGCTAGGGGTTGGTGGACATGGGCATGAAAAACGTAATGTCTGATCAGATCTTAGTAACACTGGCATCTGATTTGTAAAGTGAGACTTAAAGGTTTGGTCTGCTAACTTTGGTTTCTGGTTTCAGAAAACCACTGTCCACTGGGTCTGGTTAAGTCATACAGTTAACTAGTTCACTGTAGTAATTTGGTCTTTGTTGTGGTTTCTGCATTTATTGTTTCATGTAGGTGTTTTTGTTTTGTTTTGGAGTGGAAGAGTTGAGCCAGGTTTTTTAACACCTGTCTTTTATAAATAAAATGTTATAAGTGGTCTGAGGGACGATGAGCAGACATTTTCTCTTCAATGTCGAATGTTTTTCACTGCTTGATTTTTAAAGTAGCATTTTATTGCTTGAGTCACATGTCCCATCAAAACAGATGAATGTAGCGTATGGATCTCAAACCACTTCTAATTCATATGTATTTGCTTTTTTGCGTATGCAAATTTTTTTTGTATTGTATTTTTCAGCTGTTTTTTCGTCATGATATTCATGTTTGTAGTATTTTTGGTGTGTAGACTGATCTGTTTATAAGGAGTGAGATTATGATTGTTAATGCAGCTCCTGCCTCAACAATGAATAATGTTTCAATTACAAGTGGAGTATTATGATGAATTTCTCATCTTGTGGTGGGATTTCTTTTTCTGATATGGTTAGACTAAGGTGTTCCAAATAGAAATGAGTGTAATTTAAGATCTAATCACAATTCAGAAGTTAACAGGGAGTTTACTGCAGTCTTCAGCCTATCTTGTAATCAGTAGTGTTCTTTTTTTTTTTCTTTTTTGGGTGTCTACTGAATTTCTGTAATGAGTTATCAAACCAAACTCCTTTAATTTCATTGTCAGAAGATAATCAAGGGGATAAAATTGCCATGTTGAACAAGTTTTAAGTTTGCAAACAAACCTCATTTTGTGGTAACAAAAATTCCAGTCTATTGTGTAACTACGTTATAACTGCAGCAGAGAACGGCATGTTTGACTGTCCATTATGTGTGCCCCCACCCCCGCCAAGAAAAGAAATAAACATTTTTGGTAACTTAATCTCGGATGAAAAACATGATTTTTCTGGGCTTGAATTTTAAAATGTTTGTATGCTGAACATTTTATTAGCATGATGTATTAAATAAAATTTTATTTTTTAAATGATTTTCATTTGTCTGTTTACAAAGAAAATATCTGTTCAATAATTTTTGCATGCCATCTGCCAAGTAAACATCCAGAAACATTATGTAACTGCTGTAGGCGCATTTGGCTTGCAGTCTTTAGTGGGTGTGCTTTGGCTGGTATTTGACGCTAACACAACGGAATATAATGTATAAAGCTGACATAACGGCATATTCAGATTAAAGTTGTAGGATATGTAATGATTCAATGATATCAGTTTGGCAGTACATCTACGCTCCCACTCCCCCGGATCAATCCTGTTACGTAATACTCTGCCAGGTTGTCTCGCGGTATTTGGGTAATGGAAGTGTCAAGAGTGTCAACAACGGCCAAGCAGCAGCACAGCAGCGCTGTCCGGAGCTGGGAGGGGGGGAGTGAAGAGGCAGTTTAAACGTGGGGTAGGTCTTGGGTATATTTAAGAAAATCCGTTATTAAATGTAATATTGTATAAATGTATATGTGTGGATGTTCTTAAAGCATGCGGCGCAGTGTGCAATCTTGGCTTGGGTTGTGGACAGAGTTCTATTTAGCATTAGCGTGCTAACCTGCAGGGCTAGCTACTAACTTGGCGGCCGTGTTGGTGTAACTTAGAAGGCAAGCTAACCAAGCTTACACTAGCACTTACTGTAGCACGATCTCAGTTAGATGATGTTACTTGCACGAAACATGTTTTGGTTAGACGTGCTGTGACGTTTGATAACTGGAGTGAGTTTCTTTAGTCTTAGCTTCCATGTTCGTTAAAATGACACGTATGTCAGGCTTTGGAAAATAGTGTTTCGTGTGCTTAGCGATATGGATATGTTACCCTGCGGCCCATTTCTTATAAAGTCATCATAGGTAACTAGTAATAGATTGGTACCCTGTGTGTCATGTCCACAATGCGTAACCTAAGTATCATAGCTAGCTAAATAGCCGGACGACCTCGACAGCGCTTGTAGCCAACGCCAGTGACTCGATGATACCGTATGGAGATTGCATGTTGAGGTTCTTTGGCACTGCTGCCTCATCGCTGAACGCTAGTCCCCATCATATCCAACCGAATCTAAAAAAAAAAATATCTCAAAACAGGCCTACAGTCTTCGGCCTGTGTCCCTCCTATCCAAATGTTAGTATGATTAGGGTTACCGGGGGTACACGCGGTTTTTGTGACAGATGAGCAAGCACATGTATTTAATGGCGGTTTAGATTGTAGTTCTTAACAGGTGCATGCCATTCATGATAGGCAAAATGATGCTGTAGGTTCATTTTTTTTTTTATAAATGAACATCTGAATAATCCATATTTAACAGCTGAGTGTTTTCTGGTCAGCTGTTTCTGTCAATGAAAAATCACTCTCAGTAGTCTAAATCTAGTTACAGATCAATATGTAGATCACTGTAATAACATCTGGTAGTACCATACCTATGCCCTTAATATAATTTGTGTCTTGGCAACAGAAGCATCAGCTGGATAATTGCCTGATAAATTAGATGACATTGCTCTGTTTGTTGCTGTCTTTCAACAGAACATTTGTCTGAGATGGCGGATGACCGGCCCTTCGTATGCACTGCCCCTGGATGTGGGCAGGTATGATTCCACAAGACATATCTCTGTTTTTAAAACAAGCATAGAAATCATTTTTTTCCCTTATTATTGAAATAGCCTTGATTAGCTCACAGTTAACATTGCCGATAAGGTGCTGTACAATGCAGGCTATGATTGAGCCTTGCATTACCAGTAGAAACAAGGAGTTATTCACCTCACTTTGTGTTCTTTACATATTACATGTGGCATCTTTTGCAGAGATTCACAAATGAAGACCACCTGTCAGTCCACAAACACAAGCATGAAATGACATTAAAATTTGGCCCTGCCAGGACAGACTCTGTTATCATTGCAGGTAATGACATCACCGTTTGCTTTTGTTTGTTAAATTAAGCTGAACTGAGGAAATAGCAGGTTTTCACTTCTCTTGATGGATGAATAGTTTATAATAGTGTATGTCTGAAGGAGATATTTCTGTCCCTTTATGCTGACACCCCACCCCACCCCACAGACCAGACCCCCACCCCCACACGTTTTCTGAAGAACTGTGAGGAGGTTGGTCTATTCAATGAGCTGGCCACCTCATTTGAACAGGAGTTTTGCAAAGCACAGGAAGATGAGCAGAGGACAAAAAACCCGGTGAGAAAGGATGACTGTTGATCGAGTGGTGTTCTTTTTATAAGATAAAATCCGAAAACCTTCATCTTCTCCTTTTTTGGTTTTGGTCTTCAAGGCTGCACCGCTACAAACACCATCTGAAGTAAAAGATGAGGATGAGGGGCCTTTACAAGTTGACTCTTCACCTCCCGGAACTCCTGATTCCTCATCCAGCATGTCGGAAAACAGCCAGGACTCGCGAGTGAGTTACAAGGTGCGTTGCAATTTGCTGTCCTCTCACGCTGGTAAAAAAAAATAGAGTTAATGAACACAAAATAAATGGTCGCATTGTTTAATCTATTAACAGGAGATCCACACGAAGCCCGTAGTAAGCTCTGCTCCCACTCCAACTATCGTGCGTCCGGGTTCTCTTCCACTTCACCTGAGTAATGACCCACTACATCCCACGCTGCCATCTCCAACTTCTGTCATCACGCAAGCGCCGCCCTCCAACAGACAGCTTGGGTAAAACTAATTTGTTTTCCTGGTATTTGCTTTAATATTAAAACTGAATCAATTGAAAAAACAATTAATTAGTCTTATTTCACATCACCAACTAGCAAGCAAGCCAGTAATCCAGTCCAAGCAGAAATCAAAGTCAGGGCGGTTTGATATTAACCTGGTAGAGCTCTGGTTAAGTAGAAAGTCTGCCTTTATGAGTCTGGCTTTTATTGAACCATAAAGTACCTTTGACACTCCCTCAAAGTTCTACATTTGGATTTAAGAAAATATCTGATTACAGCCGTCACTGATGTGTTTGTTGTTTCGTTTTTCATGCAATGAGAGTCTACCATTGATTTCTTAAACAAATTATCTGTTTCTCTAACGGTGTTTCAACTGCCAAGTATTTTGCGACCCTCCAAACCAAAGCTTTATAAATAGCTGCCTCTTCACTGAGTCTCTTATCTGTAGACTTTGACTGCAGTTAGCTGCTGTAGTCCTTGTTTTGCTCTGCAGTTTTGGTGTAGCAGCAGGTTCTGAACTTGCAGCGTGCAGTCGACCCACACGGTCGAGTTGGGCTCCTTCCTGTCATGGGATTTAGAATCACTAGAGAGGCGGTCTAATGGCATCAGCAGTTGCCACAACACCGACCTGGTGCCCCTGCAGGTAGAGGACATAATAACTGAAGCTTTAATTAGAGAGGGAGGCAAATATCTTTCACTAAATCAAACCTACTCTGAAGTCGATTTCTGCTCAGTCTGGGGGAACACAGTGAAGAACCCCCCCCCCCCTTTACAAGTGTCTACTCTCATCAACAGCTCCCCCACAGCTTCATATCCACTAGTGAGGCACCTCCCTAATGGACAGACAGTTCCTCTCCTGCCCAGTCCTGTGCAGATGACCTCAGTTATATCTGTAAGCTGTTTTCCAGAAACATTAAAAAAAATGACAACAAATTGTCCTTGGATGGTATTTTACCATGTCCTTTTGGATTTTCCCTCTCTTCCACCTTATGGAAATTTGTTGCTATGTGGAGCTTGCGAGGCCAGTGAACACAGTGCCTAACATCCCCGGGATTCCAGGACCGCCTGTTGGAGGGGCTAGCAGTGGTTCGTCCTCCCCATCTGCCTATAGTCTTCACTCTGAGACAAAGATGGTGAGAGCATGAGTTGTACTGTCATCATTTTGTAGGCTGCAGGCTAACCACTTCATTATTTATATAAACACCTTAATTACATATGTAATAAAATGTGCACACAACTCTTTTGTGTGATTAATATTATATGACCTGCATGGGCTGTTGTCTCCATGTCTTTATAGCGGTTGAAGGCAGCTCTAACTCATCAGGGCCCAGGAGCACAAGATGGCACCAGTGGGGGGTCAGGATCCATCCCTGCTGTTCCCCAGCGACAGGAACAGAGCCAGCAGCCCACACAAAATTCTGATGCGCCGTCACCTGCCCAGCCACAGGTAAGTTATACACAAACCAAGCTTCCTAGCTATTTAATATTTAATTACATTGAAAATAAAAGGTTCCAAAATCATCAGGATTGTCAAAATTTGTGCTCAAGCATGAACGTGTTTGGATGCTTTAATTCGACACTTAAGTGCACAAAATAGTCTAGTTCTGAATTTCTATCGTGGTGTAAAAATGTTGTTGTATTTTCCTCCACTGACTCATCAAATTTGGGTTTGCAAGTAGCCAACTTTTACCCCCTCCTGATTCTCCAGGTGTCACCTGCTCAGCCAACAGGGGGCAGGCGGCGGCGAGCAGCAGAGATGGACCCTGACGAGAGGAGGCAGCGTTTTCTCGAAAGGAATCGGGCGGCTGCTTCCCGCTGCAGGCAAAAGCGAAAGCTGTGGGTTAACTCTCTGGAGAAAAAGGCAGAAGATCTGGCCAACATGAATGTCTCCCTCACGGTGAGTCGTCACCTGGGTGTATGTCAGGCATTTAACCGTCCTCACAGTCGTAAATTTGTCTGTGGTGACACGATAAGAATGGAGCATGATTTATGTGTTGTATTTCTTTTTGTGCTGCCATTAGAGTGAAGTAACCCACCTGAGGAATGAGGTGGCACAGCTGAAGCAGCTTCTCCTGGCCCACAAGGACTGCCCTGTCACTATTATGCAGAAGAAGGCAGCTTTATTAGGTAACCAGTTGAGATAATGAACTGACCGTCAGGTCTCTTGTACTGTGTCACTTGTGCCAGGATTCATCTGTCACCTCATCCCATCTAATGTATTATTTTTACTCGCTCACCTCTCTAAGGGTGAATGTTGCTCTCTCTGTCTGTAGCTGCAGGAGGAGAAGAAACCTCCAGGGATACTTCCACTGAACCCATCAGCTCCCCAGCGGCAGTTATTCAGCACGCGCCGTCGCCCTCGACAACAAGTCCGGGGGCCACCATCAACGGGTTGAGCGTCCGCGCCGCAGAGGCGGTGGCCATGTCGGTCTTGGCCGGCATGGGCTCGGGCCAGCCTGGAGGGGTTGTCATGGCAGCGCAGCCACAGTCAGCCCCGAGATGATGCGCAGACACTGATAGCCAGAATGAACTCGAGTGGCATTCAGAGGTCGGACTCGTGCAAAGATTTCTGAAAAGAGGGACCTGCCCTTAAATCCCCCACCCCAATGTAACACCCCCTCCCCCACCTACACGCAGCCGACGATAATCACACAAAAGACACGGCACAGTGCCTCCGTCAGCCCTCCACTCCCAGCAGGCTCCCTTTTCGTTGAAGCTTTGTCACTCTCTGTATGTAAATATGAATCACACGTCAGACACTCTGCAGGGTTTGGGGTAAGTTCTTGTTCCGTTCTGACACTTGGAAAAGGTTTAAACGTGTGGGAAAGAAAAATATGAATGGAAAATCTTCACATCAAAATCACCAGTTATTTTTAATTTCCCTTCACAAAGCCAATTCAGGTCACCTTCTTCCCACACACTGGCTGTGACAAGTTTTTTTTTTTCTTTTGCTTTCCCAGGCTGGCAAAATTTCTGTAAGATATTTTGCATTTTTCATGCGTAAGAAAATGTTTTTTTCACCTGTTGACTTGTTTTGCTAATGCAGTGGAAGACTGAGGAGACAGTGGCCGGCTGAATGCAGTACACGGTAGCCTGGAAAGTGTTGATAGCTTCTTCTTTTCTTTTTTTTTTGCTGGAGCTTTTTCACCCCGCTCTTTCAGTCGTCTGCTCATACACGTGTTGATTTAGTGAGCTGAGTTCTTAGCAAACCAACTTGTAGATGTGTACACTGTTTACCCTGTGATTGCGTGCCTGACTTCTCTTTTATTTTTTTAAACCTGACGACTT
>VOQJ01001815.1:27223-39028 GCA_015052665.1 Apistogramma diplotaenia | reverse complement strand
CCACCTTTTCCCGTTTCCCCCCCCCCCCCCTCCTCCCCCACCCCCCAGTCACTTCTGACATTCAGGAGCGACTGCATGCACGCTCTCAGGCATGAACTCCACATACTCTTTATTCACTACAAATGTCAAAGAATATTGATATTTTTTGTTTTTGTACACATCAGCTCATTTCTTTTAACCCATCAGTCAAAGTCAGTATTGATTGAGTGGCCATCTCACTCATATCCACTCCATGTGTTGATGTCTAAAAGCTAAGCCTGCTGCACTCATGGTAAAGTCTTCATTTCTTGAGCAAACACTTGTAATCCAGCTGCTAGCGCTGTAGTTTGCCCTATAATGAAATCTTCTACCTGGTGGCTGTTGTCAGAGGAAATAAGCACACCTGGCATGGATACATTTGATCGCACTGCTAGTAAGAAAAACTGTTTGTTTACTCCAATGGAACAATGAAATACATGTCTGATGATCACTGAAAACATCTAATATCTCTTCTAATTCTGCGCTGGCCATTATGACTGTAGGACCAATCAAGAGTGAGACTGACTGTGGAGCAAAATCAGAGAAGGAGGTGCTGAGGGAGCGTGCTGAGGACTGTGGGGTGCTGTGAAAGATGGGACAAAAACACAAGCGGGGTGTCTTCTACTGATGCTTGGTGACAGGTGGGGAGGAGGAGGGAGGATGAAGGGCTGAAGGAGAAGAAGAAGGGGAGGAGGAGGGAAAGGAGGAGCTCAGGGCATCAACATACTGATAGATCTATGCCTGTAATGATTGCACAGTCACAGCCTCCACCTCCCCTGAGACAAGCTGCATTCTATTATCCCTCACCCCCTGGCCTCCATCTCACCACACACACACACACACACACACGCTCCTGAAGGCCCCTATCACAGCTTAGACAAAGAACAGAGTAACATAGGAGGGCTTTGTAAACATGAGATTTGAGATGGATATCTGTATTGTACCCGTGTTCATTGTGTGAGATAAAGATGCATGAACACACATACATGCACACATTAAACACACATTTAAATTGCAGATTAAGAAAATACACAGATAGAAAAATATACATTTTAATCTTTGCTGTATTTGGATAATGATTCCAAAATAACACCAAAAATAAATAAATAAATTACATCCCGTTCCCAAGAACTTGTTATGACTGAGTAGAGTGAGTAAAGTCTCTGACTTTGGCTCTACTCACTGGATAGTGGCATTTATGGGATGCTGCTAAAGGTATGACTTCAGTTTTATATTAGGTGACCCAAAGTATACATATACATATATAAGCTATAATTTTGGAAAAAAAAAAGTCTCACTTTTTTAATACTTAAAACTTCTGCATAATTAAGTTAATGTAGTAATCTTATCTGTAAAAAACACAACACATAAAAACACAAGTACTGTTTAAGTACTTTTTTTTTTTTGCACCGTGTTCTGCAAGTATGTACAGCTGCAAAAATGAAGTGGCACCATTCACTTCTCAGCACACACACTGAGCAGGTGTCTCACATCATTTCACCTTGTGTCCACTGGGTTCATTTTAATAAAGCGGTCCTTATTAACTGCTGCATCACAGCTGTAAATATCTGTTATTATAATTGCATGTACCTGAACACTTGGGATCATTTATCCGGTCAGTCCTTTTAGCATAATACCCAGTGAGTCAAGACGTATTTCTAAATGTTTGTAGCGAGTACAGTAAGTACTTTATTACTTTAATACACCAAATATCTGTATTTCTGTGTATGTGTTTGTTTCTTTGTCTACACACTCCTTCTACACGCTCAGAAGTTAAGGAACCAAACTTGGCACACAGGTACATCTTAGGCCCCTGCAGGTTCTCATTTGGTTCAGATATTGTTACATCATCATGTTGCCTAGGAAACACCTAGCATCAGGCACTTATGCACCTATAACATGTGATAAAAGCAATGTATCATTTTTATTTCATGATAATACCATCTAATTTATACCTACAAATGTTGAGGTATGCATGAAATATTATGATGCCATCACGTTACCTAGTAACAGGCTACAATGACCTGTTTTTAGGCTTTCTGAACTGCATGAAAGCAATCGTTTTAATTTCATGACAATGACATCTCATTTATATCCACAAAAGTTGAATTATAAATGCCTAGCAACCACCTATTAACATGCTAAAATGGCCCATTTTCAGACATATTAGCAACATCTACAACCTCTATTTTGTTTACTTTTCTCAGTGTGATTAGACATTTCAGCTTGCTGACAGCACAAGCAGACCAAATACTTCAGAATAGTTACTTCAAATTAAAGGAGCATTTCCTGTAAATGAGTTGACCCACCAGCAATTTGAGGAGCCAGAAACGCGATTTGTAGTAACAGGTCTTGAAGGGGTTGATGAGGAACAGCAGTATGAAGCCATAAAGGATGAGAGGATTGGCCTGCGTCGGGATGTAAGTGTACTGAGAGTAGAGACAGGAGAGGATGCTGAGACACCACAACACACCCAGGAAACCAGCAATCTGCAGCATAGGAAGGAAAAAAACAATGGCATTAAAAGAAAGCTCCTTTGACACATGATCACCATTACCAAAACAATCAGCATAATGAGGGGCAGATTACATTCTGCATTGCAAATCAAGGTGATCAGCAAGACCCTGTGGACATTAGAAGGTACTGTCTCTGCCGAATCAACTCTTATTTTACATGATAATGTATTCCATCAATCTGAAATACCCATGTTTATTCACTCTAAAGTGTTTATAAATCCATTATTATGTTAGCACCTCAAACAGGTGTTGGTGTGAGAGGTTGTTTCGTGGATTGATCTCGAAGATGAGGACGTGGTTGACTCCAGCCTGTCTCCATCCGTACGTGTTGATGCCCAACAAGAAGAGGAACTGGATCAACAGGAAACCACCCCGATAGATCCGCACCATAGGCCAGACGTTCTCAGAGCGGAAGAACACAGCACCTAAAGAAACCACAGTCAGTCTATTTCTTTTTGAAGATGAGCTATGAAGACAGTAACTGAGAACAACGATAAAAGCTTTACAGTCAGGGTTGCCATTTCTCTCAAACAGTCCAAAACTACAGGGAGACATTACAAATTGCAAAGCACTTTGAAATGATATTGGAGATGCACGGATTCAAATTGTTTTATGCGACTTACCAGTAAGAACAAAGCAGACGACAAGAATGATAAAGAAACCGCAGTAGAGGCCCACACGAAAGGTTGTCCAGGCCAAAGCAGGCTGAAACAGTCAGAGAGGACCTTATATTAACACATTCAGAGATGCTATATATTCATTTGGAGTCATTTTCCAACAACATATAAACAAAATGTCACGTAACAGCGAGCAACTGTAAACTGATTTGATTCATTTTACCTCCTTGATAAGCATACTTATATTTATTATATGCCTGCATACAGGAGACATGGAGAGCTCACATATTACACAGTTCAAGCCAGACATGATAGTAATTAATGTAGCATCAAAAGATGCATTGGAGAGCCTTGTTTTTTTTCTGACAGATATCCCATCTGTTCAACAGTGGAAAGGCACTTATAAAATCAATACTGAAGGCTCTGATGGTTTCCTTTCTCTTTCTCTTCCCAGCCTACTGCTTTTATTTCTCTCATTTAAAAACTGGCATGTTTTGCTTTTAATCTGTATTCACCAGTAAAACAACAAAACAAAGCACATTTTTATATTTGGATAATTGCAAAAATGATCCTTGCTGGGATGTAGATCAGCATGCCTTTGAAAATGTATTATTCAAGAGGTGACTTTTGTGACTTACACAGGTTTATTGTCATTGGTCATTTTTGTTTCTACTTTTCAGAGTTTGCTGCCTCCCTGTTACTTTGCTCGCTAGGTTGTAAGTATGAGAGGTACACTCACTGGCCACGCTGTTAGGTACACTTTACTAGTACTATGTTGGAACCTTCCTTGTCTTCAGAAATGAAGCTTATGCAGACGTTCACTAAGACCTGTCTGACCCTGGTCACTCAGAGCCCCACCCAAGCCTCCATCTTCATCTCCTCTACCACCACCAGGATCCCCAGACTCCGGGAATCCTGTCCTGCTAACATTCCTGAGACTCTGTTCTGCTATGACAGTTCATGGGAGTCTAGATTATTAATCACATTCTATATCTAAATAAATCATGTTCAGTTCTCCTAAATGATCTCTCGTTATTGAACTGCCTTAATTATTCAAGGCATAGATTCACTAAGGTGCTGGAAATATTCCTCAGAGATTTTGGCCCATATTGATATGATAACATCACACAGTTGCTGCAGATTTGTCTGCACCACCGCTGTACCAAGAGAGCATCTTTGGATTGAGTTCTGGTGACTGCCGAGGCCACTTGACTGCAGTGAACTCATTGTTATGGTTAAAAAACAGTTTGTGACGTGGCACGTTATCCTGCTGGAAGCAGCCGTTAGAAGATGGGTATATGTAGTCATAAAATGATGGAACTGTTTAACAACAATACACAGGTGAACTATGCCTATTAAATGATGCTCAATTGGTAAAAAGAGTGCAAAAAATATCCGCCACACCATTACATCACCACCACCAGCCTGAGCTGTTACTCCAAGGCAGGATGGATCCATGCTTTTGTGTTGTTTAAGCCAAAATAGGACCCTACCATCTGAGACTCATCAGACCAGGCAATGTTTTTTAAATCTTCTGTTGTCCAGTTTTGATGGGCCTGTGCAACCTGTTTCACCGACAACCAAGCCACATTCAAAGTCACTCTGTTTGAATGTCAGCAAGTGTAAATACGCTCCGTGTGTTTCCAGTGTAATCAGCTGTGTTCTGACCTGAGCTGCCCCGAGGGGAGGAACTCTCAGCCTCTTCATGGCCTTTTGACGATCCCCTTCCTCCAGCTCTGTGGTCACCAGGGTCTAGATACAAAAATAAGCATTAATGTCAGAGGTAATCATTATTTAAAACATGTATTTTTTTTTCCATACGTGTCCTTGTACTATAGTGTATCTGTGTCACAGGCAGGCAGGCACCTCTGTCTCAGTAATGAGCTGTGTGATCTTCTTGCAGGTATAGAAAGGTGCCACCTCCACATGAGCCACGCGCCAGTCTGCCCCGCGAGAAGTATCCAGGATCTTGTCATGTTTCTTCAGGATCTTACGGAAACCAGTGAAGTTCAGGTTCTGTGGGCGAAAACAAGAAACCAACGATTACACATCTATACCAGACTAGGAGATTAGAAAGATAATTTACTGTGATCAAACCGCTGCAGGAAACAAAGTAACAAAAAACAAAGCAAAAAAACACCCAAAAAACCTGGTAGTTCTGAAGTAGGATGAGGCTGAGGTAGAACTCGCTGAAGGCTAGCTTCAGGTCTTTGATGTTGTGGTGTTTGCAGCGCTCCTCCTGCGACAGGTGGAACCTCGTCTTGCGTTTCCGCAGACTGGGCGGAGCGTTGCTCTCTCGCTGAGCATCCAGTGACGACTGCAGCTCATTCTGCAGCGTGGCAAATCGCCTCTGGGCTTCGGCAAGCTTTTCTACAGAGGGACAAAGAAAGGATATTAAAAGAGGTTTAAAGCTTTTGAATGCTTTGATTTACAGCAACCATTTTACATAATGTGTTGTGGTCATAGAAACACATATTTGCACTTGGGAACTGCACAGCACAACTTCTAGTTGTATCCATTTTTAACCAATATTACAAACCTCAGAGGATGTTTAAAGTGTAAAGCACATTAAAGATGAAGCATAATAAAAGGAAAAAAGGGAAAAATACTAATAGGAAGAATAATAAAAGTACTAATAAGCACATTGAAGCTAAACTTATTTTGACAATCTGCTGCTTCACCTTTACAACAATGTAATCTAGTGTTAAACAGCAAAGAACTCCTATAAGCTGCAGAACATAAATATAAAAAAAATATTATTCAGCCTCTCCTTCTGCTAGTTCCAGGAAGCAGTAGCATAGAGACTGTTAGGCCAAGCTGACACGTAAATGCTGCTGACTGAGGAACTATTATCTGGGTCAGAGATAGGTTAATACATCCAGAGAGGCAGAATGAGAAAGGAGAGGTAATCATATGGTGCCTGGACAGCAACCTGCATTTCATTAACTTCTCTCGCAATTCTACCTACTGTTCCAACCAGCAGCCCTCATTTTTGGATGTAACTCTTTTTCAAACTCTGCTGATCATTTCAAATACACAATTACAGCATTTTACATATGTATGAACCTAGAATGGCTAATCCTCCTTCCCTAATCTGCAAAGGGCAGCACACTGGTGACTAGGACTTTACCCTACACACAGATGTCTACTCTAGATGTCTCCTGTGAAAACCAAAACGTTGGCATCCAAATTCACAGTAATCCTTCAACAGGCACAGAGGCGTACAAACAAGTGCTTGATTGAACACTTCATAACAGCAGGAGGCGTGAGAAAGTCAGACTGCCTCGAGGTCTGGAGTGCAGTGCCACAAACAGAAGATATGCCTGGACAATTCATCTGTGTGGGGCTAATGAAGCTTAAACAGACAGGTGTTGGTAGTTTAGGTTTCAGTCAGTGTGGGGTTTAGTGTGCCTTTTGTTCTTTCTCAGCTTCCAGAAACTGACAGGGTGAAACCCTATCAGTCTAAAACGACACTCCTCACTTTTTGGTGTGCATTTAATCCATGATGATGAAAGTGTTCAACAGGCTGGATTCTAGCGCACTGCAGCAGAATGGCTGTGAGAGGTCCGGGACCCCTTTCAGAGGGAGATATATAGGAAAAGAGCTCAGTTGAGGCAAGTGTCTTATGTAAAGTCAGCACACAATTTATCTCCATCTCTGCTCTGCTCTCGCAACTGGCCCGGCTTTTTTAAAAAGCCACCATACACAAACACACCGACACACCGACACACACACACACACACACACACACACACACACACACACACACACACACACACACACACACACACACACACATCAGATAAAGCTTTCTGTCGGACTTGGCTCTGTAATTCCTTGCTTCCCCCTCCTGTGTGTGGAAGATAAACAAGACACCGGAGAGCAGGACAGAGATGTTGATGTTTTCATACACAACATTTAACCAACCTCATGACTCCAGGCTGCGGAGGAGACACTGACTCACGTACTGTAACCCTGATGTGACGTGAGTCATGTCGCACTGAGATGATTAGAAATGACACCTAATGACTGTTTTCTTTTATTCTACTCTGTTGTTTTCCTCATCTCCTGTTCTTAGTTATTCATAGACGGACAATTTTTGTTTTTTAAAACGCACTATTATATTCTATCAGCAGGCACTCATCTAGCTATTAAAAAGCAAACTTTACTAACAAGGCATGCCATCTACAGCAGATCAGCTTCTAGATGATCAGACATATTGTGTGTGTGTGTGTGGGGGGGGGGGGTCAAGATATTGAAAGTTGGTTCAGTACTTCAGTCAATCAACTGCTAACAAGGTCCACAATGATTTATACCCAGTTTGTTTGCTTCTCATGCCATCAATCTGATAGGAATAGCCCACCATTATGAGCTGGAACAATCTTCCCAGTCAACCTTGGCCTGCTGATGACCTAGCAAGTCTGCAGTTCCACCAATGGCCTCTAGAGGAAGCACTGTCTGTCTTTAGATGCCTTTCACTTCACTCTGAGCAGGGGCTCAGGACTTGAAGGCTACCTTCTGGTACCAGAATACCAGAATATATTATGGCATCCATCTCACATTACACAGTGCACACATTCCTCGTCACTCCCTGAAATACACACAGGCAGGCCTGCTGCCCTAAATGCAATTACGACCAGCTATGTTCGGACTTAGGACAGGGTAAATAAACTGTGCACAAGGCATTATGTAGAAATGCTAATATGAGTCTTTATATCATTTACATACCAAAGAGGACATATAATGCATGAATTTGTGATTGGTTCCAGAGTTCATTTACAGCAGATAGCTGTGAAAGAAATATTGTTTTTAAATCAAATTAAGACGATATTGCTTAATATCAATTTTTCTGACTTTACCAGCCGAATAATAACACTGGAACTGCTTCATCTGAAACCACCTCTCGTAATTGACTTTGATTTAATATCATCTGCATCAATTATTGCCTCAAGAGTAGCTGAAGTAAATAATTACCTGAATAGAAAGTATTGATTTTCAGAAGCTCCTTCTCACAGGTCTGGAAAAACCTCTCCTCAAACTTAGCATAGTATCGCTTCACCGTGTCTTCATCTGTGACTGTTAAAAGACAGCAAAAGGGAGACAAAAAGATGGTTATTAGCATTAGTACAGATGGGTGGTGAAGCTCAGTAATAAGCCTGGTTTGTGTTGTTAAGACTGGAGGATGAAGCTATGTCAGAGTTGTTGTTTTCGGGGGGAGGGGTGTGTTAACTTTATTTACTGCAACATGGAGGTAAATTAGTAGCTTATCATTGGTGGGAATCCCACTAGATTAAAGTACACAAATCCACAACCACAGAAGCAATTAGAGGAAAAATATAAAACAATTAACTTTGAATGGTGTGTTGTTGGTTTCAGTATTACTAGAGTGGACTAAGGAAACGTGCAATAGCTGGCATCCGCTTTTATCAATGATTGCGTGATCTTCCAAAAAAACTCCATGTATCCTTTTAAGGTTCATGAGCACGGAGGCAAACAGACATCCATTCAGAGTTACAATTAGATCAACAGCTTCCTCCTGTCTCTTCACTGTCTGACAAAACCCTGTGTGTCTTTTTCAGGACCAGCCAATTCAATCAGCATTGATGCTCTGTCTCAAATGATCCTCTGCCTCATTCACAGCACGCTACCCAACACCTGACAGAGCTTAAAATGTAGCCAACGGCCAGTTACTGGATAAATGCACACACGTACACACATGTGCTCATATCTACGGCACATGTGCCTAAACACTGTTTCTTGTCAGTTCATTTAAATTCATGTTGGCAATTCTTTACTGAAATGATATTAAAATCCTGAGACAGCAACAATAATAAGCCAATAAATAAGACAGACCATTTATTTACAAGGGGTCACCACAGCGGGCAGCTCTGCATATTTGATTTGACAGATTTTTTTTTTACCCTTCCTGACACAACTCCAAAAGGATTTGGGTCTCCTCCCAGGAACCTGTCACTTCTTAGATCAGTCTGTAAAACACTACACCATGGAGCCACTCAGCCACTGTAATAATAATAATAAACAGGCGTAACAGTTTCCTAAAAGATCAGATACATTTACTAAATCGTTGTATAAAAGAGTCACACTTGCTCCATAAATATTTGACTGATCTCATCGCCCAGATCTGTCATGTTCTTAATACCAAAATGCCAAAAACAAAAAGTTCATCTCAAGTGGAACAAAGAGAAATGTGGGTTTTGCTGGATAAAGTAGCTCTGCTGTCAGATCCAATGGTGAAACAGCTTTGTAAACACTAGCTAATATATAAAGTAAGCCTAGGCTGACAGTGGCATGTGGAGAGGCTTTCTATTCGCTACAGTAATAACAAAGAAAGCCGCAGGCAGCAGCTCGTCGATTTCACCACTCTGTAAAGACACACGTGCACGCACGCACGCACACACACACACACACACACACACAGAGGAGTGTATGAGACTGTGATGGTGAAACAATCTTTGACAGTTTTAAAGTCAAACTGTTTTACAAGAAAAATAAATGGAAAAACGACCCCCATCCCCCACGTATTAAGATCATTGATTAAAAGTTAATTAAAGTCCATTCGACAGGTGAAAATAAGTGTAGCAGTAAAATTACAAATCCTCTAAAGCACAAGGAAGGAAACTACAGAAAATACAGAAAATCTGAGTGTGTAAAAGCAGTTCTAATTAAAAACCCAAAACCAGATCATTACAACAAAGGCAACAATTAAAATAGGAACTGCATCCGATATCACTTTATGAATGAATATGTAGATTGCATTTACTATCATTTGCAGAGGAGGAGAGATGGAGAAAGCGACCAAGAAACAGAAGTGTTGTAGTAGCAGATGGTGGTACAGATTGAGAGCTGCAGTTAGTATAATAGCAAAATAAGAGAATACGCATCTAAAAGAGGAAGATAATACAAACAACTCAGCTGGAGAAAACAAAATCTACTTAAAGAACAAGTGAAGAACAGAAGAAGAGAGACATAAAAAGGAGCAAATGGTTTCCAATCTGTCTCATCAGGTCCAGTTGCAGCTCTTTCATCAGTAGGACCCTGCAGAATGCAGCAATCTCAGCACCTGCTGGCTGCTCTGGCTGGACGGACGGACGGACGTCTGCCTGAACTGCTGACCAATCGGCCGGCTAACATTAGCTGCTTAGCTGAATGACTGAATACCTGGCTGGCTAGTGTGCCATGATACAATGACTAATGATCCAACTCACTCCTTCACTTAGACCTGCAGGCAAGCAGCGAACTGAGCTGTAATGTAATTCAAAGTAAAAGGTTACGCTGCTAATGAACACTTTGCATCGAAGAGCACTAAAGGATAGAGACACAGGAGAAGCAGTTAGTGACCAATGGATCATTCAACATTAGGTATAAAATAACCAAGTATATTATATAAAACTATTCAATCACCATAAGTTATAAATTCAAACCTTTTTCTTAAACGCAACAAAAGCTTCTGGTTTAAAGCACCAACTTGGACTTTTTTAATGAGAAGCTGCAGTACCTTAAGCTGATGCCACTTAATCAGGCACAAAATGTTTTATCCTGTGTGTGTGTGTGTGTGTGTGTTTAAAAACTAGATATCATTTGATCATGACCTTCATATGGCATTCAAAAAAGGGCAGGTAAATGTCAGTAACATTACCTGTAATTTCATGAATGAAAACTGCATTTGATCAGCTAAGATTTGTTTCTTCAGCTTACTGAGCACATTTTGGGTGAATTAAGCTGACATATTTAGTTACAATTTTTTCTCCATCCTGGATTCTGACTAAGAGAGTGAGCGTGTTAGTGGGAGAGGAGTTGTGCTGGATGAAAGTGCAGATGTGAGTGCAGTTTTCAGGTAGGAGATAGGTTATGAAATGACCTCGCACCTCGGTCTCTTTGCTTACTGCTAACCGAGCACATAGAGTCTTTCTTTACTGTATGTTGATAAAATTTTGTGTGAGCCATGTGATGTGTAAGAACAAAGGCAGCAGCAGGAGCCAGGGTTCATCTTTGATTGCGTCCTCACAGCTGTGTTTTGCTGTGGTTTCACTAACCGACTCGCTGCTGCAAGGATTCTGGCATCTAGCTGCTCTCAAACCCACACTCCATCTTTATTAGCATATATGAGTATTGTTTACACCTCGCAGTTACATTTCCTACTGCTTCACGCGCCACTGCAGAACAAATGCAATGGAGCCTAATTATACAAACGTTTTAAAATCATACAACTACTGCGGCGTGTGGCACATCTTTGATTTAATCAGCAGTGTCAGTGTTCATGTTAATGACAGTGTCTCTGTCAGCTACACAGTATGGGTCCTCTCATTATCTCAAGTCTGGATGGATGAGAGCTGAGATGGTTTTCTAGAACCTGAAAGCTTTCACTACATGGGTAGGAAGTTTGACAAAAGTTTAAAATAAGCCAAAATGTATTCTTTCTCAATGAATTGCTTGTATACATATATCATTATTTTGTTGACTTTAAGCAAAGAAAGGCAGAATCCACCCTGAGACATTGGTTGTGTGTCTGATTGACAATTCAAAGCTACACTCCCTGTTTTTGTGGAGATGTCAGTGGCCTTCTCTGACTCTCCAGCAGGACAGGTGCACCCCCCCCCCCCCCCCCCCCTCCTTTCCAGCAGCTGTTACAGGGC
>VOQJ01001815.1:2300-17587 GCA_015052665.1 Apistogramma diplotaenia | reverse complement strand
AGAGAGAGAGCGAGAGAGAGAGAGGGGGGGAGGGAGGGAGGAAGAGAGAGAGAGAGCGAGAGAGAGAGAGAGAGCGAGAACATTTAGTGGCAAAAGACAGAAAATAATCAAGAATATTCATTTCTAGTTGCCCCTGGAATTTAAATGGATACTTTAGGAAATAACATGCTGATCATAGTTCACGGCAGGTAAAATGGGACAAAGAAATCCTTTATTCAAACATTGGACCTGAAGCAAAATGGCCCTCTAGAGCAGAGCTGCTTTTGACAACTATAATAACACAGTCACCTGGAAGGAAGAAAATTGCTCTTCCATTTCAGCATCTGGGTGTGTATGTGCTTGAATGTGTGTGCCCATGTAAACTATAAATGCTCCAACAGACTTGCATGAGTTTTAGCAAATGCGTGTGTGTGTGTGTGTGTCCTGTCCCATTTTTCAGTGCTGGTTGGGAGTGACATTGTCATTATCGACATCTCTGCCTGCTCCCCTGGATCCTGTAGCCATTAGCAACCAACTCCGGGAGTTGGCCTCTCCTCTGTTGCAGCCAATTGCTTTCACATCACTGTGTAACTGTGTGCATGAATGCGAATGAGCAGGTGTTCGTGTTTCATTTGTATGTGTGTGTGTGTGTGTGTGTGTGTGCACTCATGTTTGATATGACTCCATGATAGCACCATGATTGAATGTGTCTGGGTAGATTATTTGATAAAATGCAGTCTCACTGTTACTCATTTATTCCCAATTTATTTTGTGTCAAGACAAATGTTCCAGACGGCATTACAGCCCCACAGCGAAAGAACAACAGAACAAAAGAAAACACACGCATATTCAAACTAGTCACGCTGAGCAGAAAAACTGCACACCAGAAGAAAGCAGTCAGCATAAAATAATCAATAGGTGCTGATTAGTCCTGCTCAGTACCTTTGTATTGCATGGCAAGCAACAGCCCTTTTCCATGTGTGCACGGGAATCAATACTGTGATCTCTGATTAGACCGCGATGCACATCTCACTGAGCGGAGGGAAAAGAGCAGTATACACCAACTGACTGTGAAATTAGACTGAAAAAGCACCAGTGCATGATAGATGGTAAAATAAAGCAATATTGCAGGCCGCATTTCCCAGAACACAAATTAAGCTGAATGTATGTTCCTAAAAGGCATAAGAGAGGAGCGATTTAGCTGCAGATTTCCGGCTCAAAGCTAAGCTTCTAAATAAGGAAAGTCAGCAAATGCATGGCCGCACAATTGCTGTTTTATTTACTATAATCTAGGTTCAATATGTCATCATAACAAAGTTGCATACTTTCATAATTCTTTGGTTTGGAGCAAATCCCTCCCTCTGCGAGCCACCTTCTAACCTTCAGGTTGACACAAACACGTCAGATAGCACAGTCAACACTCCGAAGCACTCGTTAGGACAGAAACATGAAAATCCTTTTATCCTGAAGGCCATGCTGGGTGTGTCTGCCCTAGAATCTCTATGTACCAAAGGAAAATGTATGTATTTTTGTATGCATCGGGTTATTTAATGTAAATGTTCTCATAGGGTTTTCTAGAGCAACTGTTTAATAAACAGAATTCAGACAAAGTTGGAGTAAAAATGTTCAGACTCAAGGGACTGTATTTCTGGAGTAGAGTATACGTCTATAAATATATACAGATTGCTTTAAAACTGTGTTTTTTTTTGTATAATAACAATTTTCTTTTTGCTTGTTGTATCAAGTTAAACAGTTAAAAACACCCCAATTTAAAACAAATTTATTAACTGCAGAAATGCATAAATATAGACAGATATAAAGTACTTATAAATTATGCTAATAAGTCTTTTCCCTGTTACCATGGAAGCCACTCATGTGACAAATCACTGGGGTGTGTCTATAGGGAGCTAAGAATACCAGTGAGAAGCATGTGTGTGGGAGAAGGTGATCATATATTATAGCTACATTACAAGCTGGTGCACGAGTTTAATCAGGACAGTAATGTAAGCAGAGTGGGCTGATGGAGGAAGGTCCTCTGGGAGCTTCAGCTCTTTGTGTCTTTCAAACCCCTCTGGACCACGACAACGTCCTCCTCTTACCCCCACATCACCACCGTCCCACCCCCATTTTTTATCCCTATGAGTCCCCAACCTTCTCCCCAACCTCCCATACCCTCCAGTTGTTGTTTCTGAGTAGCTTTCAAGAAGCAGAGTTCAAAACTTTTTCTTTTAATCATTACACATCTCATTAGTACAGAATGAACTGAGACTTTCATATAAGCCACTCCCCCTTGTTTCGACACACTTCTATATGTATATATATATATATATCCCCCTGCTTTGGCTCTGCGCCACTCCCTTTGTGCTTGGTGGCCCCCACAGCTGATGATTGATGTGACAGACAGGGCCCTTGCAGCGGCTGGGAGCCCCAGCATAGCTGATGGGTTATTCATTACAGCAGGCTTGAACTGTCCTTTAAGGACCCTTAAATGCCACAAAGCAAAGCTGTGCTGAACACAAACAACCTTTATTGTGATGGATGTGGCGGCATGAGCCCGCAAGGACCTACAGGTACCAACCCTGCTGCTGCCGCTGTGCAACAGGATTACAGGCTTTTATTGGATTGTCTTATAAAAACAGTGGAGGCAATAATAGAAATATTAAAATTACAAAGCAAACTGCTGGTTTTAGTCAGTGCTTGTACTATTTCTCTGGTCACTGTATAATGCTACAGTGACATTTTACGAAATCACTTAGAATGACTGCATTGAATACAGAAAATAATACACATCGGCCCTCTTTTGGATATCACTTTAGTTTATAAACCTCATTTTAAGCTTTAGCTTTACAGCAAATATATCTTATAACATCATGGATGATAATGGATTTTATTATGAAATCATTAAATGCATAAAAAAAAACCCTGAATTTCAGAAGTACAATATAAACACATTCTAATGATTTCAGAGTAATAAGTGCACCACAGCAGGCCGCTTGTTCTTGGATCTAAAGTTCTTGGCAGAGGGGTTAATATTACAGTTTGCTTCAGAGCAAACATCAGTTAATATTTTACAAAGAAAAGCTCACACTAGTGAGGTGACAGGGTCACTTCCTTGGCTTCACTTGCTTTTAGACACTTAAGTTATGCGTGACTGCAAACTGTTGCACATATCGAAGCCGTTGCAAAGTTTTTAAAGTGCAGTTTGAAATGAGTGGTCTAAGTCACTATTATAGACAAACACAATTTGACTAAACGCACAATGCAGGCTTGGAAAAGTAAGTGAAGGATACAGTTCCACAAAATTGCATTAAAGCATTTAAGACCTGGCTGTTCATCAATCAACAGCTGTCTACATGAGGAGGAAACTGTTCGTCCACTCTAGAGTGAATATCCTATATAGATTTGCACCAAGAGCACACTGCAATCCTGAAAGAGGTGAAAAAACAAAACAAAGGGTAGGCGATCTACAGAGATCACCACAAATGAAACAACTGATCTGTCTGTAGTTGGGGGAATTTGGGAAGCATTGTGGAGGAACCACTGAGGTTCAGGTGCTCATGCTTCCCTTCATCAGTGATTCTACACCTTGAAATCCTTGAGGGAACAAAGTCATCACGAAATTTTACAAGAGGATGTGAAAGCAGCAGTCCCAGAACACAGTTGCAGAATGAATCAGCAATAGACGGGTTAAAACAGAAGGAAATTTAGGTTTTGGGGTAAGTCTTCAATAAAAAGATATCCCAGAAAAAAAAAACACATAGCATTCTTCAAAACAACATAGTTCTGAAGAATGCACTAAAATCCAGTCTCATCAGCAGCTACCGGACATGTGTGATTGAAGTGGATGCTGAGAAAAGACTGAATTCAAGTGTTCACTTACTTTGTCCCAGCCTACACTGAGAGTGATTGTGTTCACTGTATTCAAAGAGATGAAAAACACATCATCTGTGTGTAATTAGTGTAACTGAATAGAGTTTGTTTGGTGATTGCACAGACCACATTGAGTAAACAATTCATAAATTCTGGTAGTCCTAAACTTTTCGCTCTTTCACAGTGTCCAGTGTGTTTTTGAACACTCAGACATGTAAACACCTACTGTAAGAACAAAGGGAGACACATGCACCATAACTGTCTAAAGAAGTTCATGCACCCAGCTGTACTGACACAGCCAGAGAGCGTTAAAAGGAAACAGTCATCCATGTTTTTGCCTGTATGGTGCTTCAGGCAAACACAGAGGCAATAAGCACTCGTAACTTTATCTGAGAGACGGTTCATCCTGAATTTTATTAGATGCCTTACCAGACATTTCCTACATACAGTAACACTTCCCCCAGCTGTCTGTTTAATCTGCCTTTGCTCCTGCAAGGGAGCTCAAACTGCTTCAGCTCTTCCCCTCAGTATCAAAAGTAGCAGTGACAGTGCAAAGGTCCTGTGTGGGTTGGCAGGCTAAAGAGGAGTGATTACAGCTGAGTGGACTTTGGCCTTAAGGCCAGCAGGAGATGGATAGAGGCCAGAAAATAGTGACAAACAAGGCTTCTGCTGAGAGAAGGACAATACAATGCTGAGAAAGGGAAAACACAGCTGGAGACTCAAGACAATTTGTCATGAACCTAAAAAAAAATATGAAGACAATCCCTCCCTTGAATTAACTTTGGCATTCTATAGCAAAAGAATGAATTATCAGCTATGAAAAAAAATCGTTCACATGCATTCACCAGTAAAATCATCCCTTTTAAATGCAGCCAATCACCACACACACAATTTTTGAAGAGACGTGCTCTCCTTCTGTTTACATCCACCTCTAATTTTTCTGTACAGCTCACAAAGGAGGAGAGCTTAGTTATTCCTTTTTGATGATTCCAATGGGGCACTGTGTGTGTGTGTGTGTGTGTGTGTGTGTGTGTGGGTGTGTGTGTGTGTGTGTGTGAGAGTGTGTGGGTGTGTGTGTGTTTGTGTGTGTGTGTGGCATGCGTGTTTTGTATGGGTGTATGTGTGTACATTACTGAATGGCCCATTACTGGGCGCTTCATTGTATTACCGTGGATACCGCTGGATGTGAATCTCTGGAGTTCTATTAAGCCCCATGCCCTTTTGGAAAATCCTTAACAAGGAAATCTTTGGGCCCATTTCACATACCATTGCACACATGACAACAAAATGGGAAAAAAGTGTTCTTTTCGCTCATTTACCAGAGTGATTTTAAGCATAAGGTCTTAGAAAAAAATTACATCGTAGCACAAATAATATATTTTAAAGCTGGTAAGGTGTGGGACGGCATCAATGTGTTTCAGCTTTGTGTGACACTATTTGACTCCTGCACTGTCTCGTCTTTCTCAGCTGGGACTTTAGCAAACGATATTCTAGCCATTAGTATTTTAATATCATTCTGATGCCATTTAGAAGGACTCCAGGGCCCAAACTGATCTTGCCTTAGTCCTTGCACACACGTCACAGTGAGGATGAGTTCATGTATATATACATCTCACATTTACAAGCAGCAGAACCAGCAGTAATCTAACATGCTCAGACCGCTAATGTGAACATGAGGGACCAATGAATGACAACACACAAGGTGAAAGGTCAAATGTTCCTCTTTCAACTGCTGTTCAACTACTGCGGGGAACCGCACACGCAAACACACACATAAACACACACACACACAAAGACATACTCCATCCCTCATCCAGCAGAGGGTAGATGAAAGAGCCTGTAGCTGTGGTTGGAGGATGGGAGATGAGGAGGAAGGGGATGGGTGGATGCTGGGCGAGTGAGAGGGGGTGTAGAGAGCGTGGGCGACAAATAGAGAGACAACAAAAGACCAGCACTGCCCCAAAGTTCAAAAGAGCCCTTTCAACTGAGCATCTACCACAGCAAGCATACATACAGTATGCATACGCCAAGCAAGCATGAGCCCACTGAAACAGTACTTTATGTGCTGGCAAAACCGCACACAGTTGTGTATTAAACAGCACTGAAGCATCATCTAAGTGTGTACATTTATGAAAGCTGCTATAAATGTATTATTCTCTCTTAACTCAGTGGCCACACTCTCACCTCCCAGAGGCTCTTAACAACATACATTTTCTCAAAAACACAAAAGACAAAAGAAACATATTCACAATTAAGTCCTGATCCGTGCTTGACTTTAGCAGTTGTGGTATTACAGTTAGGTCTTAGTTTAGGGTCTTACTGTATATCAGACTGCCAATCACACCATGTGGACACAGCAAAGTGGCCTTGCAAGACTGCTAATGTGAAAGGAGCTACTTATCTCATTTTCATTAGACTTAATTGTTTTGCTATATTTATTTGTATGTACAAAAAAAGATACTTCTTGAGTTTTAGTGATTCTTATATTTAAACAATCTGAATTACCAGACCCTTCCAGAGCAACATGCATGCCAACAAAGTCGGTCTGAAAAATAAAAATTTGCATATATTAAAGAAAATTCTTAAAATTTTTAAAACTTGCAGTACAAGTTGTCATGTTTGTTCAATGCAGCATTAAAGTTGATTAAAATAGCATTTCCTTCATTTTTGTGACTAAGAATTTCATGTTTCATGTATTTTTTCATGTTTTATTTTTATTATTGTGAAACTATATACCAGTCTGAAATGTCAATGGCTGTCTTTTGCAATGTGAACATTTGTTATTACTGTGTGCTCAAATATGGGACTCAACTAGCTCATACTACAATGCTCTGGTGTATTTGTCCCAAACTTCAGATCCCAACTCAAATTTATGGTGTAAAAGTCCAGTGAAAATTTCAGGCTGCCATTTTTAAAGGTTTTTGAAATATTCATGTTTAAACATAAACTCAGATTTCAATGCGTGAAAAATAGGCCTGAAAAAAAGGGTGGACAGGCCTTTTCTAAAAAAAAAAAGAAAAAAAGATTGTTCTAAATATTTGATGACTTGCGATGGAATGACCCAATTAGACAGGAGTCTTTGCAATAGTTTACATAAATGTTCTTACTGAGAAGGTAGCAGGTAGTTAGTGTAACAGCAAACAAATAAATAAATAATAGCAGCTCTATACCTTCAGTTTGTTGGAAAACTGCTGAGTCAAATAAATGCCTTTTTTAAAAACACCACTGCAGGTGGCATCAGCTTTGTGGTCTTAGCCACTCCATCAGTTCCCTGTGGAGAACAACCATCTCTAATGTACATTTCCCAGATCATTTAATTTATACAAGCAACACCTGCTTCTGTGGGTAGATACATACACACAGGAAATCTTCCTCTCAGTCAGTCGTAGAACTATGCCATAATTTACTGTGCGGTTGATGTCTTCTTCAAAGATAACCGAAGAGAAGCAGAAGAATAACTGACTGAATAATATTCAGTTTTGTTTTAAGTTGAGAACAAGTAAAGTTTTGATTCAAAAAGTGGCAGTGCTCCAGAGACAAGAGAGAGGACAACATCAGCACTATGATCGACCAGGATCCACGCTTTAGCTCTCCAAGGAAACAGTTTAGGACTTGTGACCACTTGTAATAAAATGCCTTAGCCAAACCTGGCTGCAGCACTGTGTATAATAGTGTCAGCCCTGAGAGGCCGTCTCTTAGAAACAGAATGAAAACAGAAAATGCACAGACGTGCATGAACAGGGAGCCTTTACTAAAGCAATGCTAACAGGATTATGGAAAAATTGAAAGTGGAGCTGATATTAAAGAGCAGAGGGTAACTGAGAATAAAGAGCATACTAAATAAATTAAGGGAATTTGAACAAATATTAGAAAATACACTTTAAAAGTGTGACTCAAGGGAATCGACAAATATAACCCTTGAGGTACGTCTGCAAACCAGGAACAAAGTCCAACTGCTCTTCATGATGTACTAGCAAGATCTATTTTTATTTTTGGACAAATAGCAAATAACACCAAGATGTGTAAGACGTATCTTGGTGTCATTGTAAGAACAAGCGAGATAGGTTTGATATAATCAGTCTCATGAAATAGATTTTCCAGACTTTTGCAGTTTGAAATTTCTGGATTTGATTCAAATTTTTGGATAACAAATCTAACAATTAATATTTTTCCAAAAAAAGAAAAAAACATTTTCAATATAAAGATTTATATGGTTCAATATTTCTATCACTGATAGGAATAATCATTAACATAAAATTATAAAGCAATAGTCCCAATGGTTTAATTAGGTATAATGTAAATTTAATTATAGACACATACAACTGAGTGGCTTCTGGAATAATTAAACAAATAAAAAAAGAAGTGACTTTGGGCATTACAACAGCTTTTAAAAATTCTAATCCCTGTATCTTAAGTCCTCTATATGGAACTGCTTATCTTTCAATTGATCTTCATTCTCCAAAAATCATGTGTAATAGAGAGGAATTTGAAGATCGGAGGCATGCAGGACTACAACAATGCAGGACGAATTGCTACAGACTTTAAGAGCTGAAAGCATCGGGCTGGGAGCTTTTCAGCTAGCTATGTTTAATCTGCAAAAACACTTTGGTTGGACAGAATTTACATAATTGTAGCACTTATCACACCATCACTGAGAAAGTAAGCGCCCAGTGAAAGAACAGTTGTCAAGGCAACTGAGGCAAGGGTTCAACGAGAGCATGTCACTGGCCTTGAGAGACAATCAGGGAGGGAGTGGCTGAGGTAGCTGAGGCGATGTCAAAACGGGGAGCTGGTGAGAAGTCACTGAGTTTCTTTATGTAAACTGCACACGACAGTCCTGTTCAGATAAAACAATATGGTCCTCAGCGGCTGTGAGGTACTCACCTCCAAGTCGATAAAGCAGGTTAAAGCACATTGTAACAGGGGCATTTAAGTACAGTCCAGTTGTGGAGAACCATCTGCATCTGTAGGCCTGTTTACACTCCACTGACCACTCAACTGACCACTGAGCACATTAAGTTTAATGAGTTAATTTACTTAGTGAGTTCACACACAAATGACTGCAGAGCACTAGCATGAATCACTCTAACTCATGTCTACAAAGAACAGGTTATCTAATTTCTATGTGTGTATTTTTATAAATATATATGTGTGCATGCCACTCTTCTTATCCGTCACTTTGATCAATCAGAAGAATCAGAATCAGAAAACACTCAGAATGGCAGCAATGTGTGGCTGAGTTCCCAGACAAACACAAAAACCTTTCTGACTATGCTATAGGCCTCTCTCTCTCTCTCTCACACACACACACAGAGCAGAAGTGTCCAGGAGAAGGTGCAGTTCTCTGTATGTCCACCAAGAGAAACAAACTAACAGGCTGGGCTCAGAGACTGGAGTGCAGCCAGAGCCTGCAGCACTAAAGAAGGACTGCTTCAGCTAGTGGCCTCAGAGCCGATCAGAGTACAGTGTTTACCTTTCTGCTTTTGGCCTAAACATGCAGACATAGAAAAAAAGGTAATGAAAGAGAACCTATATACTGTGGATCAATAACAAACTTGATGAAAACACTTTCTTTTTCTTTTTGGTGTTTCTGGACACCTTTGGTCATAAGGAGTTCTGATCCTGGCTGTATCGCTCCCACATTCCTTATCATTGGTTAGGTTTTTCCCATCCACTGTGTTTCTTAGAAGTCCTCTTCCTGTCTTTGTCTGTGTGTATCTAGGTGTTTGCTTACCTGACATCCACTGACTCATATATCTCACCATTATATTTACTACTGGCTTCTCACCAGTTCTTTGCCAGTTCATTGATTCTATTTTGTCTCATGTGTATAAACTCACAATTGGTTAGTATGTTAGTATTATTATTGTTGTGTGAATTTCAGAAACTCTATGTTTATGTGTTTCATTGTAAATGTTAGTCAGTTGGATGGGTTAGTGCAATGACAAATGCATGAAACAAAGACAGAGAACAACCAAGATTAAGAGATACGCTGACACAAAGAATGATAGCGATCCATTACACAGGCAGATAAAGAAATCCCCCAGCAGACTCAACAGATTGACAAATTCCTCTGCAGAACATTTATGCTGTCCGTCACTTTGCCAAGGCCACTAACACAGTGAGGGATGGCTGTATCCAGGCAACTGGGCGGCAAGCATCAGCAGCCTGTATCTAACCACCATCAACCAATCGCAAGCATCAATTCTCACCTTAGCCAATCATGAATGATGTCAAGCAGCCGCTGTAAAGAAGCCATTATTATGGCCAACCTGCTCAGTATACGCCCAAATGTATAGGTACCTCTATAAGGTTACAACATACCAGCACTGTGTAGCTACCCAGACTACGAGAGAGTAGTAGAGTAATAAAGAGCAATTACTGAATTCTCAATTTTTATTTTATTTTTTTGTCAAAGTATGCAGAAGACTATTAAAACTACTACTGCGGCAAAAAAAATATGGTCTAGACACTGACGTAACAGAACATATTCAACAAAATGAGATTTTTGCATGGTTTTGTGCATCTCTGTGACACTCACACAGAATATGACTGTATAATAGTCTAAGAAACACAGGTTAGAGTCAGTGTATGGCAGCAGACAACTGCTGACAGGAGCGCCTCAGCAAACGCTGACAAAGGTTTTAGGTGGTTTAGGTGAAATGGTGTTTATTCCCATCCTTGCCTCTATCACACACACACACACACACACACACACAGGCAAATCACATAACTCACTCTGACAGACATAAGTTTGGGCTAGGCAATCTGCTATCCTAACTGTGGCTGACAGTTTCTGTGATGTCTGGTTCACTCTTTTTGTTTGATCTTTCAGGTACAGAGGAAGCGGAGCCTACAGGGACACCTCATCTGTTCATTCTCATTCTCTTTCTCTCTGATCTGCTGTGTTTCTGCATGACAATACAAACAGAGCCAAAACACAGAGGCAGGCGCACCTTCTGTGTAACTGTAATCAACAAGCTGCCATCTCTCGCTACATATGTTTAATTCTGGTATTTGAAAGAACTGCTGGTCGAGGTTCTCAATTCTAGAGCCAGGCTACTGACTCTGAGAAGCTGCACTGTCTTGTCTTACGTACTCTGTTTACTATATTTACTTTTGTTTGATAGCATAACACTCATATTAGCACCAAACACAAAGTTCGTTTACAGTAAAACTGTGAACATAACATTCATGGTGGTGCGAACAAAAAGGGAAGCCATAAGGATTCACTATGTGGGATCTATTAAGAAACTGTTGTTAATGTCACCTTAACAGTCACTACAGTACCTTTCTGTTTCTCCAGGAACACAAGCTGTGGTCTAAGATGTGTTAGCACATCTCAAAAAGTGGCTGAGACAACAGCTGGGAAACAGCTAAAACTGCTTTTCAATAACTAACAAATTGTAGTTTTTAAACTTTTTTGTCTTAATTCAATTTGTCTATTATTTGAAATGAAAAAAAGTGAGAAAGAAAACTGTGTTCATCTGATTTGGCATTTATACCGTCCAGGAGGGAATCAAAAGATCTGATTTTATGTAAAAAACAAAACAAAACACTGTCCCCTTTTAGTCATTACTTACTTCGTCATTATCATTATTTCATGATTTTATCCCATTAGATCTGTGAACAGTTTTGTCATAATTAACATATGCATGGCTGAGTTACATCCAAACCATGTGCAGTCAGATCACGGTGACCTTGACCTTTAACCACCAAATTATCAGTCCGCCCTCGAGTCTAAGTGAATGTTTGTGCCAAATTCAAAGAACTTCCCTTAAGTTTTACCGCAATGAGCATGCACACAAGATAAAACTTGTTCTCATGTTTTTATTAATTTGTCCCAACAGTTTAATCAGTGCAAGTAAGCACAGTGCGCTTCATGGGCAGAAAGATGGAACTGTTGTAATGTACGTACACTTATCTTGTTCTCACAACCTAATCAAAATGTGAGAAACTCTACATTGTGGGCACAAATTAATTAAAACAGTGGAACATATTTAGTAAAATGTAGCACAGTTTGTGCAGTAAAAATGTGGTTTCAATACAGATATTTTTCTCCCCACTGCCACGCCTGAACTCTGTAGGTTTGTTTCTTGAAAAATGTGCACAGTAACTGTAGTATCACAAAACATCAACTTCTATTTTTATCTTTCGCTTTGTTTATCCTACAAACTAAAGGTAAAAATACACATCAGCTCATCCTGTAAGACGTGGCACAGCACTGTGAGCATATCTTCGACCAGTAATACGGTTTAGTTTGTCAGCTGTGGGCACCTCCAACTGGGCCGGGCAGCTGATTTTTTTACTTTTTGGGCTGGACAGAAAATGAGGTTGAGGAGCTAAAGGCTCAGCTCCAAACAGCAGAGGAACAGATTCTGTCTGGAGCAAAAGGTCACCAAACTCCGTGATAACCTGGAGTCAGAAACAAATGAAAACAAGTCTCTTGGACAAAGCAGCAGAGCGATATGTTCTGCAAAGAGAGAGCCAAGTGCTTCAAGGAGCAATCACTGTGGATCAAAAACTGGTCAATAACTGGAAGAAACAGAAAAACAGCTACCTCACGAGAAGATCCAGAAGGAACTGTAGGTGAATAAGGAAAAGGAGACAAGGAATGAAGTAGAAATTTATACCAGAAAATCCACCAGTGCTATGATACCCTTCATCAGCAACTTGCCATAGAAATTACGTCTCTACAGAAGACGGAGGAGATCCAGAAGCTGAAGCCTGATCGGGATGTCTTTAGCAAAGAAAATGAAGCAGGACAGAGGACAAACTCCAAGAACACACCAATGGAGTCAAGCCTTGAACATACAAACTCCACAGCCCATGGAAGTAAAGAAAAAAGAATCACTTCCTGCTTTACAGACACCTGAAGTTAGGGAAGAGGTTCCTGCTTCAGAGTCCACATTTAACACAGACTCTGCCCCTAAACAATAAAATGAATTTTTGACTTTGCACGACCGTTGCCTACATTATGATGTGTACTCTGCAAAATGTAATGCAGAAAGACCTGACAGTATTTTTCTCTGTATTATTATACAATAAAAAGTGTGAAGCCCAAAAAAAAAACAAAAAAAACTGAAAATGAACAACATACCTACAGTATATAGGTGTGATTTATACTAGCTAAGATTTCTCAGCGGAAAAAAAAGTTTAGCGGGTGCACTGTGTAGAAGACCAGCTCAGCTATCCTCTTAATCTTGAGCTTAAAGCCATTTGGATCAGGCTGAAAACATCAATTGAGTTATAGCTGTAGGTGCATGGAGCCAAACTAAGGCATGTGTGTGTGTTCTTGTGTGTGTGTGTGTGTGTGTGTGTGTGTGCCTTGGGTTTATAGATAGAAGCCACTGGACTCATAAAAACAAGATAAGTGTTGTGTCAATAGTCCAAGCTGAAGCCATTAATCTAACAGAACAAGAGCTCAGGCTCCACTACTGTAACCATAGCAGAAGGAGTGTGGCCGGCTCTGTAAAGGAGGATGAAATTCAGTATCCACTGAACTGCATGGTGGCCATGTCATTAACAGAGGGGTCAAAGTGGTAACATTATAACCAGCACACAAACAGCATGGATGTTGCCGTAGATTTAAATTTATCATCATCATCCATGAGAAAGAGTGTGATGAGATCTGTGATATAACATTATTTTTCCTAAATGAAACAGTATTGCTACTTTGCATGCTATTTGTTTGCATCACGCTGCAGGTGCTTCTCAAATTCAGAAGCAGCATCAAAAATAGGCAGTGACAGTAATGTTAGTGGAAAACCAATGTAAATCCCTGTATAAACACTATTGATTTTAACATACTGCTACCCTTAATCTATGGTCACTTCTGACTGTATACTGTCTCCTACGTACACAAATTAAAATTGACATGAATAGTGGGAAATGGAAATGGATATAATATGTTCACAACATACTCTTTCAGCAATTTGGAACTTAATTACTCGACAACTAAATGAGTGGTCTTCTATTCGGAAGACAGCCCCGCAGGTCTATCATGTTCCAAGTACATAAAGCAACCAGCTATTATTCATGCTTGTTTAGGGGTGCATGGCTTACTCTCATCAAGCTGACTAGGCAAGGTGTGTGTGTGTGTGTGTGTGTGTGTGTGTGTGTGTGTGTGTGTGTGTGTGTGTGTGTGTGTGTGTGTGAAGATGTCCCTCCAGGCTGCCATGTATTCTCACAACACCAGCTGCAGCCTCTCGATAAGACTCACACTAAACAGCTTCACTTTGAGAACTGAAATGCTAGGAGAAAAAAAACATTTAGAAAAAGCACACACATGCACACACAAACATGTCTGTAACGTGGAAACAGATTAGCAGACATGAAACAAGGCATTTTCCCTCTGAGAACAGGAACACGTCGTGCACCGTTTCTGAAAAAAATCCTTAGTCAGGGAGAGCTGGCATGGCTGCCAAGAGTTTCTTGAATGCAGCTCAAGAAGCACACAGTCCAATGTTATGTCAAAAGTCAGTGATACTCTGGGTCAACTCCGGGTCAAAAAAGCAGAAGGTGAATAAGCAAAAGCAGAGTGAGTATCAGCTGGATCACAGAGGGAATGAAAAGAGAGAGGAAAGCACGAAGAGGGAAAAAAGCAAACAAAAAGGGCAGGAAGTAAGGTGTTTGAGGTTTCTTGGAAGTATAATAAAAGATTAAAGATGAAACAAAATCTAAATGCAGCACAGGAAAAGGAGAAAAGTGAGTATGAAAAGACCTGTTACAAGTGCTCTTGGATTTCTAAATGTTTCTTGTCAAAGCAATATAAACCCCAACAAATGCTTGTGTGCTACACATGCTCTTAAAATGTTTATTCATGTAGTGTAAAAAGAAAAAAAAAGCACCCGAACGTGATTTCACCTCAGTATTAACCCCAGTACTGCCAGAGTCCTGAGGATTGTAGATGGAGTAATTAAATAGAGTATTTAGTATATATTGACTTACTACACTTGGTAGTACCAATTGGTAATTGGTACTACCAAGTGTAGTAAGTCAGTAAGTCAGCTTCATTTTAAAAGAAGTTCTGCAGGTTAACTTTCCCAGTGGAAAAATCTGTTTCCATTTTCTCATTGCAACACTAACTCTAATTTATGAATGAGCTATGATCCTGCTCATTCTACCTTTGCCATCCTGGCGAGGAGGAAGGAATCCAATACTTAATGTTATTAGATTAGGAGCAATTTCCTGACTCAATCTGATTAGGAGCACACTGACCTTGGGGTGCTTGAGTGTCGTATCATTAACATGATTTACATGCACAGAAAGGACCCTGTTTTTATTTTTTCTTTCAACAAACCAATGCATTTAAACAATTCAGAATAATAGCGTATATTCCAGAACATTTAATAACAGTCAGTCACCAGTGTGGGGGGGGGGGGGGCTTTTTTTTTTTTTTAAAATACTGAAACTGAACCAGTTTTTTTGGTTTTTTT